>JAFVLL020000907.1:2500-48978 GCA_021397915.2 Tor tambroides | reverse complement strand
AGAGAGAGAGAGTGAGTGAGTGAGTTTGTGTGTGTGTGTGTGTGTGTGTGTGTGTGTGTGTGTGTGTGTTTGAGCTACAAAGCTGAACCCTCAGCTCAAGACAAAACATTGTGAAAACTTTTAACTTATTCACAGTGATATTAATGTGTCAAATGCAAGAATGCAATCAAAATCAAAGCTGCATCGTCAAACAAGAAAGTACATCAGAATCAGAAACAAACATCAATTCACAAACACCCAAAGTATAGTGCACTAACAATGAAGGCCTATGGGGAGATTATAACCGGATAAAAGTGAATCACTCCTTTTTCTGGTGTCCATTTGGATATCATGCAAAAATGACCTGGTTATTAGGATTTACACTAACTGTTCAAAAGTTTGGAGTCAGTGAGTGTTTAATGTTTTTGAAAGAAGTTTCTTCTGCTCACCAAAGCTGCATTAATTTGATCACTATGAAAATGTTTTTACATTTTTTTGTTTATTTGTTTAAAAAAACTGCATTTATTTGAAATACATTTTTGTAACATTATATTGCATTATGTATATGCCACCTTGCTGAATAATAATAAAACAAGCAAAACACTTTTGAACAGTAGTGTATCTGCATAAGCTGTGATTTCCATGAAACACATTCAGAAATTTGAAACAGAAACTCACTCTGACAGATCATTTTGTTTTTATGATTATTTTCTAATAATATGTGATGCATTTTGAACATTTATTCCTTAATTTGTATAAAACTTTGAACATTCTTTATGCAACCCACCTGTAAGGTAATGAAGTTAAACAACAGACACATCATGCATTTATTTCGACACATTATAGGAGGCTTAAGTAGAATTTGTAATTGCTCTTTGTTTGAAGATGCTAATAAAATCAACAATTTCAATAAAATGGATTATTTCTAACACATATAACCCTTCAAGACATGACAGTAAATCAGTGAAATCAATTGACTAACAACTCCCACTGTGATGGATGTTAATGAGCTCAATAATTATGATGTGTAATCCTGCACTTCACTAACACTGGCATCCCTCAATCTCAGTACTTACTACAGAACACATTTAATGATTTACCAAGGAAGCACTGATCACCAAACAATGAAAAATGGCATAAATTAGATTTCAATATCGTGTGAAACAAGGCAAATGCTCTCAATGTTAACATTACATATCCTGCATAGCAAACAAAAACATTCTCTACATGACTTAAGTGAATTACGTCCCATCTGAGATTCACAGCTGATGTATTTCCATGCTTTAATGCTGTGGACGGCTTTCATCAGCATTGATCTGTCTGAAAAACACTCATAGCAGCAAGAAAGAGATGATTAGATGCCAGCAGCTCTAATGTTCTTCTAGAATCAGATAGCAGCACAGATCCTGAAAACGCACTGCCAGAGCTGATAACACATGCTGTTTGATGAGAAATACTGGTTACACGTCCACAGCATCATACATACATGACAAATACTAAACATACGTTTATACTGAAAAAACACAGAACCTTTTAGAGTGTCAGGCAGTCCAGAAACACACCAGTACTTTGAGCGGAGCAACAAATAAGAGAAAATCTTTTCAAAAATTAAGATTAAGGGAAAAAAAAAAAAAAACTCTTATAAATAAAGCTGCTTCACGATGCCATAGAAGAACCTTTCTGTCTAAATGGTTCCATAAAGAATCTTTAACATCTGAAGAACCTTTCTGTTTCACAAAAGCTTCTTTGTGGCGAAAGAACGTTCTTCAGATTATAAAAAGGTAAGAAAGAGATGCTTCTTTGACTGAATGGTTCTTTGTGGAACCAAAAATGCTTCTTCTATGGCATCGCTGTGAAGAACCTTTGAAGCACCTTTATTTTTAAGAGCGTAAAATCCATGAAATAAGAGCAAAAAAAACAAACAAACAAACAAAAAACATTTGTGTGCCTTTGGATGTCAGCATCAGAATGCAAATCATTTTTTTAGAATTTAAAGGTAAACACAGACATTTATGGATAAAAACTGCTATGATTACTCTACTTTTAAACCATACATTTGATTTAAACAATAGATCTACATAATATTCACATATGCTGTTCATATTGTATTAGCCCTACAGTTACAGCATGAAATCAGAATCAGAATTGTGAGATATAATCTCGGAATTGCGAAAATAAAGTCAGAATTTCGAAATATAAACTCAAATTTACCTTTCTTTTTTATTCTTTTATTCCATGGCTTTCATAGACTGCTATTTGAAAAATGCCATCTTCTGCCACCAGAAAAACGTCATTGTTTGCAAACACTGAATTGGTCTGTAACTCTAATGCTCCGTGAAGCTTTAAAATAACGTATCTGCACTACATCTAAACCTACCCGATAGTATGAACAAAAGTGAATGTGACATAAAAATGCGATTGTAAGCATGCCGCTTGAGCTTGTTTTTCGATCTCTCATCTTTGAGCTCTTTTATGGTGAGTCATGTTTTTCACGGGATTCATATCCAAGAATTCTAAGTCCAATTCCGCGACGGCTGAGCAACCGAACATGCCTGTTACATCTGGAAAGCAAAACATATGGAGCTGTAATCATAACTGTGTATGAAAACGATAAAAAGGGCTCGCTGATTTACCGCCTCTAGTGTTCATTTCTGTTGGAAACTGCAGGGATTATGTAACTTATTGGCACATATTTAGCATTTTGCAAAAACGTTCCCACAGGTACGTGTTTCCCATGATTACACATTATGCCATATTATTACCAAATATTAGATTCAGTCTGTTCATCAGCTTGTTTTTCTATAATTAGTACAGGTTTTGTGTTTCAGTTTGGAGCTGATTGATCGTAGGCCTCACTGATCTGAGCTTAAACCTCAGTTTTTGAATAACCATTGGCAAAATTATCCATAAATAATGCTTTCTCATTCGAAAACTGAGGAGCATAAGCTTTGATCAGTGATGCTTGTGTTCAATCCATTCCAATGAGAAATACAAAACCTGTGCTAATTGAAAGAAAACAAGTTTAAATCCAAGATTTGGTAATAATATCGCATAAGGAGAGATTTAGGCCAGTCATCTTTGGATTTTCAGCATAGCACAAGGATTGAAATATTTTAAACCTATATTTAATAATAACTAAAAAATTGTCACATATTTTGTGGTGCATTAAACTTTTTTTTGACATTAGTGAGAGCAAATGTTTGCTTGTTGCAGCACTGACGGTGTGATAAAGTGTGTGTATATGTGTGTATCACAGCAGCACAGAAACACATTTCTCACACGGCTGAAGCTCAGAGACGCCTCTGACCCACTCACACCGTCGGCACAAATCCAGAGAGAGCCTGTTTGTTCAGAGATCTGCTCATCATATCAAACAAATGCATGCAGCTCATATGGTATGCACTAAATTTCATGTACAATATTTAATCACAGTTTTCACAGACTGAAATCATATTAAGCAATCTTGAAGATCACAAAATGAATATGGGGTGAATTTTAAATATTTCACTACTTCTGTTTAAGTGGATATCGCCATTAATGCCATATCCTCAGATGCTGTATTCACTAGACTGTCAATTTGTTGCGAATTGTACGTATATTGTAATTTTTAAAAAATTATTATAGGTCAACAAACTATAGTTTTTTAAGGCTTTTATAATATAATATTCCCCCATGTGCAAACACTAAGGACGTGCTTCGCGAGTTGTACAGCGCCATCAGCGAACAACAAACAAATAACCCCGACGGCTTTTTCATCATAGCCGGTGACTTCAACCACGCTAACTTAAAGACAGTTTTGCCAAAGTTTTACCAACATGTAAACTTTGCAACAAGGGGAAACAATACACTGGACCTTGTTTACACAACAGAGAAGAGCACGCGTACAAGGCGGAACCCCGCCCCCACCTCGGGTACTCGAACCACATCTCTGTTATGCTAATCCCAGCATATAATCCACTTCTGAAACTCGCCAAACCGGTTCAAAAACTCATCACAATTTGGCCAGATGATGCTACCTCAACACTACAGGACTGCTTTCAGTGCACAGACTGGAACATGTTTAAAGAGGCAGCAGCCTACACAGACCTGCAAGAATACACTGAAACAGTGACTGCTTACATCAAAAAGTGCATTGATGATGTGACAGTCACCAAGACCATCACCACACGTGCAAACCAGAAGCCATGGATGACAGCAAAGGTTCATGGGCTGCTAAAGACCAGAGATGAAGCATTCAGATCGGGAGATAAAGCAACCCTCAAAACAGCAAGAGCCAATCTGTCCTGTTGCATCAAAACTGCAAAACGGTCATATGCTCAAAAAATTAACAATCACTTCACAGACAGTAGAGACACACGGAGACTGTGGCAAGGCATTCAGACCATCACTGACTACAAGCCCCCGCCACAGGCCTGTGATGATGACATATCCCTCCCAGATGCACTCAACCACTTTTATTCACGGTTTGAAATCCAAAATGACACACCTGCACAAAAACTGCCCACTCCTCCCATATGACCAGGCACTCTGTCTGTCCCCAGCTGATCTAAGGAAGACCCTATCTAGGATTAACCCACGCAAGGCTGTGGGTCCTGAAAACATACCAGGCCAGGTACTGAGAGACTGTGCTGCACAGCTGGCAGATGTCCTTACAGATATCTTCAACACCTCGCTGAGCCAGGCAGTCGTCCCCACATGTCTCAAATCCACAACAATCATACCGGTACCAAAGAAATCAGCTGTGACCTGTCTAAATGACTACCGTCCCATGGCACTGACTGATGATTGGCATGATAAAGTGCTTTGAGAGGTTAGTCATGCACAACATCAAAACCAGCCTCCCCAACACACTCAATCTGCTCTAGTTTGCATACAGTCCAAACCGCTCTACGGACGATGCAATTTCCTCCACCCTCCCCTGGCTCTTACCTACCTAGAAAATAAAGAATGCTGTTCATTGACTTCAGCTCGGCATTCAATACAATAATCCCACAACAGCTCATAAATAAACTAAACCTGCTGGGGCTTAACAATTCCCTCTGTAATTGGATCCTGGACTTTCTAACCGGAAGACCTCAGTCAGTCCGTGTTGGCCACAACACCTCGAGCACTACCACACTGAGCACAGGTGTCCCACAAGGCTGTGTGCTCAGCCTGCTGCTCTTCACTCTGCTGACCCACGACTGCACTGCCAAGTTCAGCTCCAACCACATCATCAAGTTCGCTGATGACACAACAGTGGTAGGTCTCATCAGCAACAACGATGAAACGCACTACAGAGAGGAAGTGGCACAGCTGGCTGAATGGTGTGGCACTAACAATCTGTCCCTCAATGTGGGGAAGACAAAGGAGGTTGTGTTGGACTTCAGGAGGAGGAACTCCGTTGACCACCCCCCACTGACCATCGACAGCTCGACTGTGGAGAGAGTCAGCAGCACTAAATTCCTGGGGGTGCACATCACAGAGGACCTCACCTGGACCACCAACACCATGTCACTCTCCAAGAAGGCACAACAGCGCCTACACTTTCTCCGCCGGCTGAAAAGAGCAAGTCTCCCTCCACCCATCCTCACCACATTCTACAGGGGCACCATTGAGAGTGTGCTGACCAGCTGCATCACTGTCTGGTTCGGGAACTGTAGTGCAGCAGACCGCAAGACCCTACAGCGGACAGTGAACACGGCTGCAAAGATCATCGGTGCCCCTCTCCCATCCATCCTGGACATTTTCCTTGCACGATGCTCCAGCAAAACCAACAGCATCGTGAAGGACCCCACCCATCCCTCCCACAGTCTCTTCCAGCTCCTACCATCAGGAAGACGGTACCGGAGCATCAGAGCCCGCTCCGCCAGACTGCTCAACAGCTTTTTCCCCCAGGCTGTGAGAGCCCTGAACTCAAACCACCCTGCCCCCCTCTGAAACCCCATGCAAACCCCTACCTCCTGGAACATGGACCATCTCCCCCCTCCAAACACCCCCCCAACCTTACCACACCAAAGAAAAAACTGTATGAAACTTTTCTGTGCAATTCAAAGTGTGCTACACACAGGTGAGTGGGCCTATACAAACCACCTGTAGTAACACACTCTCCTCTATGCGCACTAGACACTTTTCACACACTGCTGTGTGTACACAATCCTACAAAGGACTCAGCAATTATATGTATGTTTACATGCTCATGCACTACAAATCATCTTGTACTGTTCCCCAGCCAGCTGCTTGACTCACAATGTTTCTCTCTGCACATGTACAGTATTTATGTGAAGCATTCGTATAGCTTGTATAGTTTGTATTTCTTATTTTTACTTTTTTATATTTTATCTTTAGTTTGTATAGGGTAAACCTTTATATATAGTATATTTAGTCAAAATCTGTCAGTAGGTTAGTTGTGTATAGGTTTATAGTGTTTTACTTCATTGTTGTATGTCTGTATTTATGTAGCACCGTGGTCCTATGAGACACGACATTTCGTTCCACTGTATGTCCCCACATGTAGCGGAATGACAATAAAGCTCAACTTGACTTGACTTGATCATTTTAACTAACAAAGTCATCCTCATCCAGGAAGTGATCATTTTGGAAGGAAAAAACAACAACAGCACAAACATTATTAGGTATTACTAAATGATTTGATTATTTCTGTGATGTTTTGTGGTATTAAACTGAGAAAACAACAACAACATTCATAGTAATTCATGAAGCAATGCACTGAATTAAACGTGAAACGTTGAAGTAGAAAAACTGAAATAAATATAAAATGTATTCCAATAATTTGAGAATTATAATTTTGATAATGATAATTTTCAACTATGAAATATGGTTTTTATAGTGTAGTTGTTTTACTCTAAAACATTTCACCCTGTTTTAATATCAAAATGTTCTTCTCAGTGAATTATTTTATATTCTAAGAATCTTTTCCTAATGTTTCCCTAATTCATGAATGTTGTAAGAATGCTTTTACATTATATGCATGAACATTAGAACATTAATACTTTACACTCATGTTGCTCATGGACTAAATTTAAGCTTAAAAGTAAGTTACAGGTTTAATATGTACAGGAATGACTAATGTTCACCTCCCAAAACACAAACATACCAACATACTGCTTCTGGTCAATCCCTTTAGCTCCTCACTGAGTCAGTCTCAAGATTTTGCACGACTATCTATTACTGTGAGGACAGAAGTAGTGATGATGGTGCAATTAAAGCCTGTAATCTGACCTTCACGCCGCTGTTACTCTCCACATTCACTAATCCACAAGAAACTGCTCACAATGACAGCAATCATTTCCACTGCTGACATTCCTAAATCCTTAAATAGAGTTTCTTTAAAAGCCAACTTTAACCAGCAAGTACATGTTCAATGCTATGTGCAGGGTTAGTAATTAACTTAATGGACTGCAGAGTTGAGCATGAGCTGCTTTTATCCATTACCCCCCTCTAAAATAATCTGTTTCTAGAAGTGGTTCAGGAGTTATGTTCTCTGATGGTCATATTTCTAGCCAAAATCAAAAGAAAATGATAAGTAATTACTGGAATTTTGTATATGACAATTATTTCATGCATTGCAACATTATGGTCATTATTATTAAGCACATTGCCCCCAAATTCCCAGAAGTATCTAAAAGATTTATTTTTTACTGTAATAGATAAGTATAAAATTCTAAGCATAAAAAATATATATTTTATATATATTTCACCGTTTTATACGGTGCCCGGGAGGGGATGTCTTCGGTTCACTTTCATTTTGTCGTGGCCACGACATATTAATTCATGGGAACATCATATTAACTCATGGGAACGTGATATTATGTCGTGGCCTCGAGACGGGAACAACATATTTTTGAGGGAACAACATATTTTTAATGCGTAAACAAACCTACGTGACCATAGCAACCTGGGATTATCAGAGATGGATAAAACATTTTTATTAACATTAAACATTTTATTCAATATTTGTATATTTTTATTATTATTATTATTATTAGGTCATATTAACTTGTCAGGGCTATATTTTATATTTATTTCATATAAATGTAATATTTTATTATTTCCCCTTTCAATTCATGTATCGCTTTACCTAATTATCGTTCTGCATAATTATGTTATTTGCTGCCATATATTTTGCAAATACTGTAAACGCCTGATAATTATGCCAATACTTTATGATTGTAGGCTATTTATGCCAGTGCGTGATGATAAATGAGTGTGTTGTGTTTTCATTTACAAATGAAACTACGTGAATGATTGATTAATTCCTCAACGAAACACTAGGCAGCAGGCTATAATATTAATAATTATTAATTCGCAGAAAAAAAAGAAATATATGTTAAATTCAACCTTTAAACTGCATTTCCAATAGGCTATCAGTATAATCAAAGCTTTATGTCGAGCATTTACAGTAGGCTTATTTACAAAACTAGTCAGAACGTTAAATAAAGAGATCGAAATGAAGGGGAAAAACGAATATAAAAATATAATAATAGGCTAATAATAATAATGATAATAATAGCTAATAATAATATACAAATATTACGTAAAAAGACGATCAGTTAATGGGCACACACAGCTGGATAAACATGTTTTCTTGTAGGTCTATTTTATTTTATGTACTTTATGTAACATTTAGCCTATTTGTGATAATTCGAATGCTGGTTACATCGCGTGCCATTGCCTACAGTCCGGTAGCCTATGGTCAATATAATAATTTAATTATGTAATAATTTCTATAATAATTAATATAATAATTTCTTAATTCAAAATAAAATATTAATGAATCCATCTTTGATAATGCTACGGTCATGTAGGTTTGTTTACGCATTAAACTCGTGGCCACGACATAATATCACGTTCCCATGAGTTAATATGTCATGGCCACGAGAAAACTAAGTGAACCGAAGACGTCCCCTCCCGGGCACCGTAGTTTTAATAAACGAAATGAGAAATCTTTTTTTCTCAAATTACAGTAATGTTAACTGGGGAATAAATCTGTTTAAATGTCATGAGAATAATCCTACAATGCAAATGATGCAAATAATAATCATAATAATACATCTACTTGATAAGAAAGGATTTAAAGAAACAAAATTACAATAAATAAATAATAAAAATATAACAGAAAATCAACATAATAAAGATTTTTTATCAAACTATTTTTGGTTATGAAAGCTGAAACTTTTGTTTGTCATTCTGCATCTTAAAAAACAATTAAGCATTTTTTTTCTTTAAAAATTACTGTCGCTAGTGCATCCTATGTAGTTAGGTTAATGTCACTAGTAATATTGCAATTTTAATTAACCTATTTTTAGAACAGCAAGCACATTTTAGATTAGTAGATGCATGTATATTTTTAAGAAAAATGTTACATTCATATATTAAATATATTGATATATAATATAAATTATATGAATATAAACATATACATGTAAATACATATAAGTAAAAATATAGTTTCAAAATATATACTGTATGTGTGTGCATTTATATATACAGTACATAATATACACACAGATATATTATGTAAATAAAAACTTTTATTTTTAATCGTTTGACAGAACTTTTATTTAATCGTTTGACTAATTCAGCACTAATTCAGTCTATCTTCATTTCGGCAGCCTGAATATAAATTTGCATGCAAACCAGAGACAATCCGCCAGGGTTTTGACAGCAAAGATCCACAGAGGACAAGAGAAAGACAATGAAGATATTATTCTGATAAGTATATCTACACAAGCCTCCAGTGACCTCTGCATCTGTGCCATCTGTACAATACAGATCAACTGAACATGAATCAAAACACATGGACCAGAGACCAAAGGATCTCCCCATAATAAAAAAGGAACTGTTAATATTCTACTCTATTTTTTTCCATCAAGCAACAACAAAATCTCTCTGTTTTTGGGATCTTATGGACTGTTATAGGACTGATAAGAGAGCACTGTGAAATCAAACAGGTTTATGATGATGTGAAGTATGTTGGGAGAGCCCTGAGCGCAGGAGAGCGTAGTGAAGCGTGACGGCGCTTGCACACGTGAGGATCGCTGCAAATATAGGTCAGCTCCGCTCATACGGACAGCTTATGAAGTTATCATACGCTCCCTCTGGTGTGCTCTGCACTTCCCATTAGCAGCCATCATCAGCTTTCAGAAAAGACTAAGTATTTTCATTAATTCAGGGGCCACTGTGGCTTTGTTTTTCAGATTTAGTCTGACAGAAAAAAAATAAAAAAATGAAATGTAGAGTCATGCAGTTAACATTAATGATTAATGATAGTATCTGTAATTTTCTATCTCCTTATATATACATATATATATATTAATGCTGTCAAAAGATCATGATTATGTATAAATAAATACACACACATACAATATATATTTTAAAAATATTTACATGTATTTACATGTATATATTTATATTCATATAATTTATATTATATATATATATATATATATATATATTTAATATAAAAAATAAATTAATTTGGATGTGATTAAAATATATATATATATATATATATATATATTATATATATATATATATATATATATATATATATATGGTAAATTTAACTTTTAAGACTTTTTAAAGACCATTTAAAGAAAATGTACTGAAAAATAAATTGAAGAAAACACAATACATCAGTATGCTCTGTAAATGTCAATTTCTAAAGAGCAGAATATGAGTTGTATTAGTAACAGTTTAGCAACAACTTTACATTGCTTTTTAACAGATTTCACAAAAAAGATGAATTGTTTTCATCAAAAGATGAAGTGTTTAAAGATTCCTGAATCAAGATAAACTGAGAAGCTACATAAGAAGTCTTGTTTTCTGTCAAATTGATCAAAATGACGTGATGAAAACAACAACAATATATGCCAATGAGGTCAGAAAAATATACTTAATTCAAAAAGAAAACACATTTTCACACCCCACTGACAGATTTTTTTTTTTCTCCTTGTTTTAAGCATAAGCTCATTTCATTCAATTTCTCAGAAAAGGAAAACTTCAGCTATCCACATTTGCACCTCGGGTAAATGTATCTTGATTTAAGGCTGTTTTATATGTGCATCCAACATTTAATACCATGACTTTAAGACTTTCTGCTTCAATTTAAGACCTTTTAAGTCTTCAATAAGTAGCTTTCTATAAAATATGTGTCCATTGAGATAGCAAGGTAAATGCAGTGTGTTTGTTTGGATCTGTAAAAGCATTTACCAAGCCACGACTGTCCCAGAGTGCCCAGGGTAAACACCAGCCTGCGTCTCGGGCCTGTCTGATGAACCTCAATCCCAACCTCACATCCAATAAAGGCCAAAGCACTGCATCAGGAATCTCATAAATCACTCTCATAATTAACAGTGTGGCATCAGATCCATAATAGTGAAACAGGAAACTTATCAAGCCAATCTTCTGTTTTGACTGAATGGCATAATTACGATGGCGCAAAGCTATAAAAATGAACTTTATAAACATTAGGCCTGATTATTGAAATATGATATTAGTTCACCAATCCAGCATTTATGAAGTGCATGTGATATGACAAAAGCATTTATGATTGGGTTATTCTTGGTCATAATTATGTATGCATAATCAAATTACACAAAGCTGCTTGATAAAAAAAAGCATGTTAAAGCTGTACTGTCATCAAAATTGAACAATGCTATAAATATATTAATGAATAAATCAGCATGAACTCTAATCTAATAAGCATTGCCATATCTGATAGTGTTAGTGATTATAAAATAAGAAAATAAATCACTGTTCTTTTGGCAGAATCTTTGGTTGAGTCTCATTGCTCAGATTCTCAGCACCAATAGCAGAATAATGTACTGTATATAGCCCATGTGTCGTTCAGATGTGACTGCTGTTGTCTTGTGGAAGTGTGTAAACAGCATTATGCTCAGATGCATGTCAGCATCACTCTGTCACGCGCTTCGTGATTGGAGGGAAGAGAGGAACGCTCAATGACACCAGAGAGAAAGAGATCCACTGGAACCAGTCGCATTGGAATTTAACACAGAGAACAAACAACACACTCGAGATTGATCAAACGACATCTCTAAACGACTGACGCGCGTTTCTTCAATGGCACACACACACACACACACACACACACACACGGAAAATAAAGCTCAAACACACCTACCTGGGACAGTATGAGCTGTCTGTGAATCATACTCCAGCTCCAAGCGCGATCCTAAAAACCAAACGCGTTAATCCCGCGCGGGAAGATCCAGTGGAAATCCATGAGCGCAGCAGAACGCAGCGCGCGGCGCGATGAACGCCACTCTCTCCCGCATCAGCACCGCGGACAGCAGCCAATCAGCAGCCGCCTCCTGCCTGACTCCTCCCACAAAACATCATCTGTTATATTTACTGCCAACATAAACTGTACCTGGAAGTCCAGAAAAATCGTTGTTTTTTTTTCTTCCCCAAAGCGAGAACATTTATTCTAAAAACGCCAGTAATAATAATATTATTATCAAAAGCATTGACTATAATCTGTTAGTATTTATAATTTACTATTTGTTAGTATTCCATGTTATCCATTGACTTTTATAGTTAAAGAAATAAATAATTAAATAAATAGTTTCATTTACCAAAAACCAAATTTTGAATTCCCAATTCTGTTCCTGCACGGATCCCCTCCTGTTGCAAAAACTAGGCTACACATTGCTTACAATTGTAACACACAAAAAATTACATATTTTCATTTTCTGCATCATGACAGGAAGACAAATGAATGATCTTATTAAATTTTCTCAACTAGTATTGTACTGCTGCATTAGCTACTGTTGGGGGGAAAACAATCAAAGTCTTGGGAAATATGCGTTTGTCAGATTACAATCTAACATATGGTCCAAACTTGGCCCCTGCAGAGTAACAGTTAAGTTTAGACTACTGTTTTTATGTTTGAATTTAAGCAAAGGTGCACTGTGGAACTTCTACATCTCTATCGCCATCTGTGGTTGGAACATAATATTGCACGTGACGTTACAACCTCTACAGAATAAATCTGATAGTTTGAGGAATCCCCATGGTAACCGTGTATAGTGTGTGTGTGTGTGTGTGTGTGTGTGTGTGTGTGTGTGTGTGTGTGTGTTGTTTTGGAAGGGGCTCTGACGCCTTTGCTTTGTGATTTCAGATTCTCCGCAGTTCAATATTTTGACGCTGGGTTGCTGAGTTTAACAAAAGCACGCACGCGCGTCAAAGACGGTTTTAGCAGGACCCCCTTTTCCGTGTTTATGGACATGACGTCAACACGTAAGAATGAATAATTTAGGATTGACATTTCCCGCCAAATCCAACCTGACAGCCCAGCGTGTTATTTATTTATTTATTTAATCGTAGGCTTACACTGTAAAACATAAAAAGGGCATTATTAATATTACCGACATTTCCATTAACCCTAAAACATAACCCAATAAAAATCCCTTCATATTAATACACATTGGGCACTATTTTTACAGACTGTACCGTAGTGAATCTTAGTAAAGCAAGAACACAATTTTGACCACTTTAATTTTTTTCTGAAATGTATAACTCAGTAATTGAATTTCATTATTTTTTAACTAAAAAACTTAGAATCAGTGTTTTTTATGAATCTGAAAGAGTTAAATTAATGATTTTTAAAAATGTTTTCTACTCAATATAAGTGCCAAATGATTTAGCACGCCTCATATAATGTGTTAAAATGTCAGTAGCTGAATATGATACTTATAAAAGGTTAAGTGCCGGAACAGAGTAGGCTAGCAGAGCTCAGTGCATATTATGCTATTATACACTTTCCTTGCTATAACAGAGTTTAATAGAATTTACTGACACTCTCACTCACAGGCATTTGAGCTCAGTGAACGCTGATTATGACTGTCAAAGAATAGGCCTGTAGTTTACATGTTTCGTATCAATGACTTTGAATGAACTGCCTAATCCATAGAATTACCATGCAGTGTATTTTATATTGTTCAGATATCTATCTATCTATCTATCTATCTATCTATCTATCTATCTATCTATCTATCTGTGATGTTAAAGAGCTGCCATAATGTGGTTACTGAGAGAACCAATAACTAAAAAAGCGCAACATAGACCTCTAGTGGCCATATTTGACTATTACAGCATAAAATAGAAAATACACAGTTGTCAAGACTTTTTATTACTATTATTATTATTATTTTATCTGCTACAGTTAAATTTTTCTCCCATAGAAACACTAATAAATACATAAACAAATAACAGAAATGTTAAAACCGAATTCTGGCTAAAATCAGAGCACTTAAGCAGCACCTTAGTTCTTGAGATTTTCCATGCATAAATTCTGACTGCATTATAATGTTGGACTCTTTTCATCATGAATCAGTAACAAGTGTTATGTCTGAACTGATGCATTCTGTCCAGTTACACCGCTTCTATACAATGCAGCCTATTAAGACAATAGATGAGTAACTAAATGAGTGAATAAATGAGAACTGGTTCTCAACGGACTTACCTGGTTAAATAAAGGTTAATTAATTAATTAATTAAGGTCATGATTTGGAGATTTTATGGCTCTAGCTGGCAGTTTTACAAGATGGTATTTATTTATTTATTTATTTATTTGTTATTTATTTATTTATTTAATTTTTATTAATTTTAATTTAGGGTTGCATTTTATGGTCTCAGACAAAACAGCTGTCTTTTCCCATGGTACTGCATACTGTGATACTTACAGTAGTCTTTCTCTTTTTTTTAGAAAAAGAAAGACTTGTGTCGTTTTGCTTTTACAGTTGTTCTTGAACATGTTGAAATGTATCACATATGCATTTTATTATAGAAATAAATTATACACTCTCAGAAAAAAAGGTGCAATGCTGTCACTGGGGCTGGTACCCAATGGTACAAAAGCTAAAAGGTTCTAATATGTACTTCCAATACTAGTATAGCTTTAAGGTACTAATATTCACAATTTAGGGGTAAATAACATAGAAAGATTTACCTTTTAGTTTTAGGATATCACCCAAGTGGTAGCGTTGTACTTTTTTTTCCACTGAGAAACATCCCATTGCACAAAAAGAAACAAGCAAAACTAAACACTGATTTTTGTTACAACAGTGCTTTATGTAATATAATATTGAGTGAAATCTGTCACGCCCACTGGAGCCTCATCAGTAGGGCATGCATGCACTGATATGTGCAGTTTATATTCAGAGAAGAAGTTGATGCGCCTACTCACAGGCCCAGAAAGCTACCTCAGCTTTTGGAAACAAAAGTTGATGTTTTCTGTTTAGACTTTATTTATCTACATTACACAATTCACATATTAGTATGAATGTTTAATATGGTTCATATTTAGGTGGGATGCACCAATAGCCTACTACATTTCTCTGCCGATTATTCAGAATGGCATCAGCTGATACCAATACCAATAGTTTGGTTTTCTTCCCAACTAATGCTATAAACTATACAGTGAACCCTCTCATTTAAGAGCGTCAAAACACCATTTATAGCTTGAATTTTGTGATAAATGGACCAAATTGGAGAGCTGAGCCTTTGTTTTTTTTAAAATTTTTTATTTATTTATTTTTATCAGAAGTAACAAAGCACAAAGCTCTTTGTGAGTTTTGGTTGGGAGGCGTGCTATAAATAGTGTTTTTTTTTAAAGGAAAAACCGTTGACCTGGCAACCCTGGCAACTATGGATGATTCAAATAGAACAGTCAAATATAATCTGCATTAATGACGCTATTTATTTATTTACTGCGTCAAAGTGAGATTGTTAATGCCTTATTTCTGTGTTAACTTTGGCAACCCTGAATTCTAAACAAGAGACTTTTTCTTCACACATGAGAAGTTGTCTGACATGTTTTCCCGCCCCTTTTTGGTTGACAAGATGAATTTGGTTTTGATATTTAGCTGTTTTTATACAGCCGATACCGATTATTGGCCGATACATCGGTTGCACTTTATTTTACAGTACGTGTACTTACAGTGTACTTACCTAAGAAAGTACTGTAATATAAGGTAACTACATGGGGTAGGGTTATGTTTAGGGGTTCAGGATTAGTATCTAGTTATTACCTACATAGTATGTACACAAGGAACAGGGCTGTAATATAAAGTGCTACCGATACATTGATGCGTGCATCCCTAATTTGCTAGTCTGTAAAGCAGCCACAATGTAAAAATAGTGCGAAAGAGTCATGCTGTAAAACCTCTCAAATGGAGACAGCACAACTGAAGGTACATTAAAAAAAGAGAAAGACTGACAGGAAGACAAACGACAGGCGGCCTTGTCGTAGGTGACCAGAAACAGTGGGCTAGTTGTTCCCTCCCTGCTGTCAAATACATTAGATTGTGTCAACGCCAGATTGTATCCAACAAGTCCACTAGAGAGCAGTCTGGTCATTCGAGACACTCTCTGGGAGTGTTTCTTTCTTCCTTTTCTTCAGCTCATCATTTCTCGCTTCTCATCAAACTCTTTAGTAATGCAAAGGAGTGTTGTCTTTTCCACAAGTGCCGCTGGACCAGAACAGAACCGCTTCTGTCCTCGAGGGGAGAGAAGAAAACACGGGAGCCGGTCTCAACATCGTTACCGGCTCAGAATATTACATCATCAAGCGCGTGCTTTCAACAGAACATCACAGTACCTGCTGCGCGCGTGAAAAAAAGCAGAATCAAACCGAATGGCGAACAGAATTTCCCTGCAAAGTGCCTCCTCTCACATCAAAGACCGAGAGGCTTCGCCTCGTTCAGGCACAATGACTGGAAATTTCTGGCATATAGTGCTTCAGAAGAGAAGACTTCAAAAACAGCTGGGCTGAACTTTCCCTCCACTCCTGCAGGAGATCAGCTCGAAATGGAGCATCCCGTGAATCTGATGCGTTTGAAAGACGGAGGATCCACAGCGAGCTGGATTTGTTCGAACACACCGCTAGCATGTTCCCTTTCCAGGTTCCTTGTCTGTTAAAACATCATCCCACCTTCTAAGGTGCAATCAGAAAGAGACAATAGGCTAGTATTTTAATTACCACACAGGAGACCCACACCGCGCACATTATTTATTTAGGCTATTTACGTGCCAACATAATTACTAGGAGTCACACCGGCCTTTTTATTCAATTACAGCAGATGTGATGTTTTCAGAGCTCTTTTATGCGAACACTGCGGATGCCACCCACCTATTATGTTTGGAAAGCAGCACTGATCAGAAATACAGACACAAGCGCAGGATATAAATAGCAGTTTTGGATGCATTCATAACACAAACAATAGTAACAATAAGTAAAATTTACTTAATTTTTCTTTTGCAAGTTTTGCACGCACATTTTTTAAGTAAAATTTAAGTATGGAATTAAGTTAAATCTACTTAAGTTAGTCTATGTAAAATTAGCCAAGGAAATGTGACCCTGAACCACAAAACCAGTCTTAAGTGTCAATTTTTTTAAACTGAGATTTATACATCGTCTGAAAGCTGAATAAATAAGCTTTCCATTTATATATGGTTTGTTAGGATAGAACAATATTTGGCTGAGATACAACTATTTGAAAATCTGGAATCTGAGGGTGCAAAAAAAATCTAAATATTGAGAAAATCACCTTTAAAGTTGTTCAAATGAAGTTCTTAGCAATGCATATTACTCATCAAAAATGAAGTTTTAATATATTTACGGTAGGAAATTTACTAAATATCTTCATGGAACATGATCTTAATATCCTAATGATTTTTGGCATAAAAGAAAAATGGATAATTGACCCATACAATGTATTTTTGGCTATTGCTACAAATATACCTGTGCTACTTAAGACTGCTTTTGTGCTCCAGAGTCACAAATAAGTAAATGTGGCCAGTTAGAGTTTGATGAGTAATTTCTACTTGATTATTTTAAGTTTACTCTGCAACGCTCAAGTACATTTCACTCAGTCACAGTTTGTAAACTTTACTCAATCAATGTAGCACTGAAAACAAACAAACAAACAAAACATGCTATTAAAGCATGTGATTCACTTACAAACACGTACATAAGCAAGTAGACAGCTTGTTATCCTTTTTAAAGTAATATGTTCAATGTAGTTATTAACCAAATGAACACCTCAATATTTGGTACACAATACACAATGACAATCAGTGAATAGTGTTTGAGTATGAATGGGTCACTTTGAGTAGAAAATGAACTCCAGGTGTCACAAAACAGCAAGTTACTTAACATAACAACAAAAACAATCATAAAACAGTGTAAATAACTCAAAAAGAGTGAACAATTTTACCTTATTAATTATTCATGCCCAAGTGCATGATGGGAACAATGTGATCATGAGTTTGATATTTACTTAAACAGTCTTTGTAAACTTAACAAACAATTCCAAGTAAAATATTCTTATAAGTTCAAACTTTAAATTCTACAAGCTTAAAATTACATTTTACAGTAGATTCACATGGACTCTAGATATTTTAAATGGTAACAAAAGTCATAATATTACTGTTTTTCTGCATTTTTGATCAAAATAATGCAGCCTTGTTGAGCAAAAATTCAAAACTAGACGAGTGAAGTTTGTGAACAAACTTTGAAGTTGGCTGGAGAAAGTCTGAAATTTCGTAAAAGCCCAAGGTTTGAAGTTTGGATAGATAGATTAAATAGGCTAGATGTTAATAGCATGTTGCTAGCATGATATAACACATTGCTAACATGATTTAACGTGTCGCAAACATGTTTTTGAGGAGCATGTTGTTAACATGTTTCTAACATGATTAACATGTTTTTCTAGCATGATTGCCATTTTGCTAGCATTTTTAGCATGCTGCTGGTATATTTTAGCATAATTAGCATGTTGCTTATCATGTTTCTAAAATGATTAGCATGTTACTAGCATGTTTTTAATATGATTAACAGTTGCTAACAAGTTTCTTATATGATTACCATGTTGTTAGCATATTTATAGCATGACTGGCATGTAGTTAGCATGATTAACATGTTGCTAGCATGTGTTTAATCATGATTAACACATTGTATGATTACCATGTTGTTAGCATCATTATCATGTTGCTGACATGTTTTTGAACGATTAACATGTTGTTAGCATGTTTATAACATGTTTTAGCATGATTAACATGTTGCTAGCATGATTAGCATTTTGCTGACATGATTTTAGGACAATTAACCTGTTGCTAGCATGTTGCTGGCATATTTCTAGCATGATTAACATGCTGCTAGCATGTTGCATGTTTCTAGCATGATTAGTATATTGTTAGCATGTTTCTAGCATAAGCATGTTGTTAGCATGTTTATAGCATGGTTAGCATGCTGCTAGCACGTGTTTATCATAATTAACACATTGTTAGCATGTTGCTAGCATGATTAGCATTGGTGGTTGTAGCTTGGAAACTCCAGGAGGAGATAGAAGAACCTTAAGTAGAAGATCTTACACACCAAAAACATTTGAAAGGTGAGGTCATCACATACATATGTTTGTATAATAATATAAACACTGCATCCACATGCATGTGTGAATATAAAATGCCATTCATAACCCATTTTCTGTGTTTTTGGATGTAAAGTTGAGTGAACCATTGAGAGAATCCTGATGCATTCCAGCCTGCATTATTATTATTGCTATTGTTATTGTTGTTGTTGTTGTCAGGATTGCAGAAAGCTGTTACCTAAGAAAGAGCTGTCCAAAATATTGGCCAAAATGAAGCTGCATGATAGGCAGCTAAAAAAGAAAGTTGTTTCAGAGACTTTTGCATGCATAATAAAACATGTATGAAAAGGGTTATTTCTGATGTCACGTTGACTTTGAGATGGAGACTGAATAGCCGGCTTATTTTTTATGCATTTATTTATTTTCAGTTTATCTGTGAAGTCAGCTAATGAACAGCAGCAGGCCACATCTGGAGAGAACAGCTGGAGCAGATCAGAAATCAGCATCTCTCTCTCATATAAGCAGCTGCTGCTTCAACACTGACCATCAGACCAATGCGCTGTGAGTAATGTTGATTATGATAGTGATCATAGTGATCTGTGTGTATCCAAACACCTGCCTCTTTCTGTCCATCCATCCGTCTATCCATGCATCACCTCCATCTGGCCTTATAGCCTACAGTATGTGAAATCATCTAAGAAATTCTGCTTCTGATGTCTACAAAACTAAAAAGTCTGGTTGCACAATACTATCTAAATCTATATTTAAACAACACAACAGCTCAAATATCCACTGCTATTGATCTTGGTATGGTATTAATAATATATGCTACATGATGTTGTAACTGAACAGCAACCATTCAGTTCTAGTTGAACCTTTCGCTCTTTTCACTTCTCCAACTCAGTTGTCCATTTTAAAGCTTAAGCTTCAGGTCACAGAATATTTGAACCACATTGAGTCAGAACCGCAGATTAAACATTATGGAGTCTTACATAAAAACACAACCTGGTTCATAATATTTTTCACTCACACTTGACAATTTTTTTTTCTTTTTCTAGAGGGCTATAATGATTTAAAAGTGACAAATGTTTTGGAAATAATAGATATCATCATATTATTGTTATTATTTATTGTTATATTTTCTATTTTAGTAATTTAGTTTCAGGTATTTTCTGTAGTGTTTTTTTATGTTTTAAAATATTTTTATTTATTTATTTTTATTTTATTTAAAGTCATACAAATATTTTTTAACAGTTTTCGTTTCAGTTTATTCTTAGTTAACTATAGTAACCCTGATTTATAATAATAAGATTTTTTTATTTTATTTATTTATTTTTTTTTGCAGAAAATCAGCATATTAGAATGATTTCTGAAGACTGGAGTATTGATGCTAAAATTTGTTGAAAAATGTTGTGCACTGAGTCGTAACCTCAGGAAAAACATTATAAAGTCTTAGGTAAAAACACGGCGGGGTTAATCAAATGTTTCTGAAGGGCTATAATGCTTCAGACTCTTAGAAGGAACAAAAGGTTTGGAAATAATAGATTGGACATGTCTGTTTGATCATTTAATAGAAAATGTGCATAAACATCTTTTTAAATAAATCTGTTTACTGCCTGCTTTCCAAACAGCTCTTTCATGAGTAAGGCTCAATTTATATAATAAACCTCATTTACACAGGAGGCGAGTTTGTGCTGGAAAGAATGACAATGATGAAACCTTTGTGCATCTGTCTGTCTGTAATTTTAGCTGTCAGTGCAAATAGATTTGGTCAAAAATTGTATTTTTTTTAATTGGAATTTTAACATTTCATTCTCATTTCTTGTCAATAATCAATTAATCAATTTTAAATTAGGTACAAAAAAGTAGTTAATCAGAACTATATTAAATCCCATACATTCTTTGTTAATAGGCTTTGATTTTCTTGGCAAGGCTTCGGCATTTTTACTATTAAAAAAAAATAAAAATTCTCTCTCTCTCTCTCTCTCTCTCTCTCTCTCACTTTTTTTCTACCTGAAAAAAAAAACACAAAAACACCATTTTCTCAGGTTTGGCCCATGTTTGCATTTATAATACTGTCCTGTTTTATGCTTCTGCTGCAAAACAAACAGTTGAAGTTATGTAATTATAGTTACGTGACACTGCACAAAAATAATAATGTATCGAAATTAATCATGCTGCTAATCATTAATAATAAAAGAAATCTTGTTAGCATTTAGCTTATGGAAAATTTAGCTTTTTTAAAATAACAACAACAGTAGCATTATGTAAACCAATTGGCATTTAAAAGGTTATAATTAGAAGTTATGATGAGGACTGATGTTGGTAAAAATATCTATGTGAGTGAAATCTGAAAAAAAAAAAAAAAAAAAGACTTGTTTTTTTGATTTAGATATTTTTTTGTCCTCTAAAAGAACCTCTGTGAAAATTTTAATTTTATTAATATTATTTTTTTTAGTGATGCAGAAGGGTTCATTTAAATACACGTGCTGAAGTGGTGCATACACTGTGAAAATGATTTTTTGAAGTTAAATAAAACTTATTAAAGCATAAAATACTGTTTAAATTTTTCTACTTCAAATTTTCACATTTAATGCATTGTTACTTGCTGTTTCTTTGTAATCATTTGTGAAATTTACTAGGAATTTCAGAGTGAAAATAGTTTCTACAACAATTTTGTTTTGAGTGCATCGCGGTGGGTTTAGTCTGACTGCAGGTGCTACAAAATAATATGCACGCTAATGTGCCGATTAGCGAATCGCTAAACCCCGTAACCACGTCTGAATCATCGTGGCACTCACACAAAATAATAAAGAAGCATGTTTGCATGTGCATACACCCACCAGAGGAAAATCCCTCCCACATACAGATGCAGATCCGCTCGGGCGGAGCGTGAGCAGCGCATCTCCCCCTGCAGCTCCAATTCCATGCTCTCAGCATTAGAATAATTTGTTTGGCAGGAGAAGCACACACAACCTGTTTGATCTTCATTAGTGGCTCTGAGGGGGAGGCCGTGGGAAGCGGCTGTACATCACCGGACGTGGAGCGCTGAAGTCTGCAGATTGGCTGGAATGGATCTCTCTGTGTGGCTCAGTGGGAGCTTTATGAGCTGTGGCCTCCTCATCTAACATGCTGGACACACACGGCTGATGAATGGCTCTGTGGACCCTCCCAGCTGCTTTAATATTGATTATGGAGCGGACCACACGCTTGAGGGGAACGCTGGGATATCAAATGAAGGATAAGAGGAGTCCTCGCAGCTGATCGCAGCCTCTGCTCTTCATTGGATTTTTATTTACACCCGTGCTATCGTTTTTCACATAGATACTTTATTTAGACTCATTATATTTATCGCAAATGTTATTTAGGCCTACTTAAAATCATAATTATTCAGACTGATAGATCGTGCCTGGAATATGCAATGGGAAAACCAGCAACACATAAAACAGTTTTTAAAATCATCCAAGAATAAGGAATAACCAAAGCAACAACCAATGCCTATAATAATCATTTATAATTTTACATTCAACAAGGTCCAAAAAAACATGGATCTTGAGGCCAGGATGATATGAGTGGTGGTAGGATGGTTGGCACAAGACTTTCCCACACTTTGGAAAGCTAGTCAGTGTGAAAAATAGAGAGGAAAATGTTCATGCTAAGAGCAAAATATGTTCCCTGTTAAGCTCAGCAGGGCATTATTATCCATTTGCAGACATAAAATTGTGTTTGGTATAATTGCATTAAAATATATGTATATTAATCATTTTTAAAATGAATTATTTGCTGTTTTTAGTAGTGACAGTAATTGGGTAGAAAGCGCAGATCATGGCTGGCATATAATAATAATAATATTAATAATAATAATAATAATAATAATAATAACAACAACAACAACAAAACAACAACAACAATAATAATAATAATAATAATAATAATTATTATTATTATTAGTAGTAGTAGTAGTATTAGTATTAGTATTATTTTATTTTATTATTTTATTTTAAAGTATTTCTTTTTATTTTTCAAATTGGCTATCAGGTGTTTACACAAATGTAATTTAGGCCAACTTAAAGTCATAATTATTCAGATTGGTAGACTGTGCCAGGAATATGCAATGGAAAACAACAAATGAAATATTGGTTGAAATTACAATTTTAAAATAATTTAAAAATAAGTAATAAAACAACTAATGCATATAATAATAATAACAATAATAATAATATTAATAATAGCAATAATAACAACAACAACGATAATAATAGTTATTATTGTTATTATTATTTGTTAATCGTTTTTATTTCTTATTAATAAATAATTTCTAAATATTTGTGTTTTTTATTTTTATTTTATTTTTCTGTCTATTGTTTTCATGGGTATGTAAAGGACTTTAAACTACCACTGTGCATAAAATGTGCTATATAAATAAACTATAAACTTGTATGCCAAAGAATTTCAAAGAAAGGCTCATTTTGACAAACTGTCAAAAAATTTGCTCATACAACTATACTGACATTAATTGTAAAATTGCAATTTTACAGCAGCAACGCTGACCCAACATGATGTCACAAAGGTCATACAGATGATTGCTTAATATTATCCGACGGGTTGGTTATTTATTTATTTACATTCACTCAGAAGTAGGTCATGAAATAAAACAAGTTGACTTGAAGATTTGATTTGGTGGTGCTGATTCTGATTTGACTGGATTTGTAGTACATCCGTTTGATTTGTGAAATGCTGCATGACACACTCCTCCTCTCTCCAGCGCCTCCTGTTCTCCTGCTCTCCCTCACATTCTCATATATGTCAAGACGCATTTACCCTCATCCTAAAATTATGCCTGTGCATGTGTAATCTGCAACCTGGCAAATTTAAGCCATTTAGCAGGCAACAAAGTCCTCAGCATATTGAGCGATTTATTTTTACGCATACGATGAGTGGTGGGACACTGCGAGGGAGATGGAGACCCTCTCTCATTATACAGCTTGTCTAAAACAAATAGGTTGGAGTGTCGGCAGAATAAGCAACACAATATTTCATCTGACACCTCCATTTTTTTGGGATGTCACAGGTGAGTAAGTGTGACAGGTGGGAATAATTGGGTTTTTACTCGCCGTCATTTCCAGTGTGTCTTGAAATATCAGCCCTCGCTTGGAATTCTGGGTTGGATGGAATTTCTATCACATGTTAGATAAATTCTGCTTATTTATATTTCCGTTCTTTAGCTTGAAATGCCCTTTGACTGCCGTATATACTAGGAAAAACAGCATTTGTTGGCCATGGGAAGGATTCAGGCCATGTATATGTCACGGTCCATCACCAGATGTCAACAAGTGAACCTTCACACATATGCTATAGACTCTCAAGAGCACAAATGCATGGTTAACGGGAATGGAGAACCAATGTTCATGATATTTACACACATATGATAGGTTACTCTACAATAAAACGTGCTGCATGATTCAGAACTCCCCATTTAACTGCTGATGTCCCAGTCATGAGAACATTTGTCACACTCTGCACTTATTGCTTTTCTTCCCTATGATGTATTTTAGTAATCATCATAAATTAGGTATCACCCAAAGCTTGAACACTTCAAATTCATCCTGTGGAGACCGCCTGTTTTGAAATTGGACATAGCATATCCATGGAAATGTTACTTTTTATTAGGCTCCTCCCCTGAGTGGGCGGAGTCATGTTCCAAAATGTAAAAAAATTGCTGAACTATAATCGTTTTCTAATCTTGACAAAACACATATTGTTGGAAAGGTCTGAGATTCAAGGTTCCATATTTGATAAAAATGATACTGTGACAGAAACAACCTATAGGCTCACTGGAAGTACGTGCCTCTATATACATCTCTGCAAACTGAAAAAACATACCTATATGTATGAATCACTGCAGTTTCCAGTTGAAATGAACACTTGAGGCAGTAAAACATTAGCGTCACATATACAGCTTCATATGCATGAGTTTTCTAATTCCCCGTGAATCTACGGTTCGACAAAACAGCTCAAATCTGCACAAAGAAGTTAAAATAGCACGGCTGCATCAACAAATGTGATTTTATATCACTTTTGATCAGGTAGGTATAGGGTTGGGTTTGGTGTAGGGGATATTTCCAGTTTGATAGAACATTAACCTTTAGCGACACTCCACGGATATTTGAATTCTGAACAGCCGCAATACGTACCTCAAGCAGCGTAGTAAAACCACAGCAATACTTGCCTGTACCAACGCTATAAAAACGTGCCACGGTCATGTATTGAACGCATGTTTTAGCGCCACTCACTGGACATTTCACTTTGAAACTGCTACGAAACATGCAGTAAGGTACATAATTACAGTGTTGCAGAAATGTATATAGAGGCATGTATTTTCATGAGACTGGGTTGGACAGAAATGTATTATTTTGTGACAGGAGAATGCATCAATCAATCAATCAATCAATCAATCAATCAATCAATCACTCAATTAAAATCAATGGCGTGTAGGTGTCATATGGTGGCTATATTTGGTATAGCAGCTAAACAATATTTCATAGGATCCTCAACTTTTGTGATATCAACTTCAAATTTGGAATACTTGAACAGACATATGGTTTTGATTTTCTAGCCGTTTTTGGCTTTTTTTTTTTTTTTTTTTTTTTTTAGCAAAAATCAAAATTATTTTGTAAAATATATTTTTTGGTATAAAATAAAATGTGGTGTGACATGCATCATTGTCGGATGTTAACAAGGAGGAGTTCTGAACAACTCATGTCTGTCCATCAATCACAAAAGCCATACTGCTGTTGGATAAAGATGTTGAATAAGAACATCAAAAAAGGGATGTAAAGAAGCTGCACCTCCAAACACTTTGCATAGCCTTCCTAAAGTGCTGAGTATTATACGTTTATTTTTAATGATGTGCCTGAGTAACTGAAAGATAAAGTTTTTGTTTTCTTCACTTTTCACAACAGACTGTTTCATGAATTTTTCTCTGGTTTTTCTCAATAATTTTAACTAAAAGAAACAGCAGTGCCAAGCATTTCATTCAAGGAGCAAGTACATTTATTTTTAATCTTTGTAATTAACATCAAACCAGAGTTCAACACTATCAAGACATTTATTAAAAGTGTTGGTAATATAATCAGTATATACCTAGATAAAAAAAAACAAAACAAAACAAAAAAAACCTTTGCTTGAGTTGAATATATTAATTATGTGTGTTGAATATATTATAGTTTTTGTTACCATTGCTATTATTAACCCTTAACACAATGTGTAGCTAGTGCTTTACTGTCGTCACTAAGCATGAAAGTTGCAAACAAAATTTGGGTGTTTTTCACAGAGAGTGAAAATGAGAATGGAAAATTATGATTTTTACGAATATTGGACCTTTTTGGTGCAAAAAAGCAAACTTTATAAATTAACCCCGAGAAACATAATAAAAAATCTGAAACTGCATTTCATGACCCCAAAATATTAGCAAGCGCTCAGCATTGCTTTCAAGAGACTGAGGTAGGTTCAGCTTCAGTCCATGTAGTCAAATGTCAGATATAATCCAACAACACAGTGAAAATATGCCCATGTCTTGCTCCCTGGGCTTAACAGATGGAGAGCCGGGATGGTGGCTGACTCATTCAAAACAGCCCCTCAGACCAGACTCTGACCCACGAGCTGCCGTGCCTTAAAACACACTGGAGCAATGAAATGTTTTCTTAATTTTATTAGCTTCAATTCCCCACATCATTTCCAATCGTCCGGTTCTAGTAAATGCAGAGAAAACAACAGGGCGGTGATACGTCATTCAGTGCTGGCCTATTGAACAGATGGGTGCAACCTTTCCTCTTCCCAACATCCCGGCCAATCAGGAGAGCCATCAGTCATGTCCGGCTCGCGGGGCGTGCTCGTTAGTTAATTACACCGCCTGTGAATATTCACCCGCTCTGCAGTCACTGGTCCTGCCCACTCCAGTTAAATCAAAGCCAGAGGAATCCGGCCGTCCCGTCTCCTCCGCGTAGAGCTGATGGGAATTTTAAACACGTGCGCAAATATTCATTCATTTTAAATGACAAGGAAGTCGATTTATAGGAAGTTTGTGTCCTGTTGTTTGGGTGGAGAAGAGGATTAGTCTAGAGGGCTTTAATAGAGTTGTAGTATCTCGTTTTATAAGGAGTAAATATTTTCACAATGCTAGGGTGCTGCTTTGTGGTTACTAGGATGGTGCTGGGGTGTTGCTATGTGGTTGCTAGGGTTTTACCAGAATGTTTGGCGTGGTTGCTAGAGTGTGGCTATTGTATGTTGTTACTAGGATGTTGCTAGGGAGTATTTGGCGGTTGTCAGGATGTTGCTAGTGTGTTCTGGGTGGTTGCTGGAGTGTTGCTACTGTATGTTGTTATGAGGATGTTGCTACGGAGTATTTGGTGGTTGGCAGGATGTTGCTATGGTGTTATGGGTGGTTGCTAGAGTGTTGCTACTGTATGTTGTTACTAGGATGTTGCTACGGAGTATTTGGTGGTTGCCAGGATGTTGCTATTGTGTTCTGGGTGGTTGCTAGAGTGTTGCTACTGTATGTTGTTACAAGGATGTTGCTAGGGAATATTTGGTGGTTGCCAGGATGTTGCTATGGTGTTCAGGGTGGTTGCTTGAATGTGGCTACTGTATGTTGTTACTAAGATGTTGCTAGGGAATATTTGGTGGTTGCCAGGATGTTGCTATGGTGTTCAGGGTGGTTGCCAGAGTGTTGCTACTGTATGTTCTTACGAGGATGTTGCTAGGGAATATTTGGTGGTTGCCAGGATGTTGCTATGGTGTTCAGGGTGGTTGCTTGAGTGTGGCTACTGTATGTTGTTACTAAGATGTTTCTAGGCTGTTCTTGGTGGTTGACAGAGTGTTGCTATGTGGTTGACATTGTTTTTCTGGGGTATTCAGTTTTTTTTTTTTTTGGTTGTTGTTGTTTTTTTTCCCCAGGGTGATATGTAGTTGCTAGGGTGTTGCTAGGATGTTCTTGGTTGTTGCCAGGTTGTTACTAGAGTGTTCTGGGTTGCTGTTACTATATATGGTTATTAGGATGTTTCTAGGACATTCCAGGTGGTTAGCGGAGTGTTGATATGTGGTTGCTAGGGTGTTCTGGTTGTTGCCAGGGTGTTGCTGCTGTATTATTTACTAGGTTGTTGCTAGGGTGTCTGGGTGGTTTCCAGATCAGTGCAATGTGGTCACTAGGATGTTTCTAGGGTGTTCCAGGCCAGACTACTGATATACGGTAGCTAGGATGTTCTAGGTGGTTGATGGTGCATTGCAACGTGGTTGCTAGTTGCTAGGGTATTCTAGGTGTTTGCCAGAGTGATGCTATGTAGTTATTAGGATATTCTTGGTTGTTGTCAGGTTGTTGCTAGGGTGTTCTGGGTGTTTGCCAGAGTGTTGCTATGTGGTTGATAGTGTGTTTCCAGGGTTTTGATATGTAGCTGTCAGGTTGTTGCTAGGGTGTTCTGGTTGGTGCCAGAGTGTTGCTGCTGTATGTGGTCACTAGGATGTTTCTAGGGTGTTCCAGGCCAGACTGTTAATATATGGTTGCTAGGATGTTCTAGGTGGTTGACGAAGCTTCACAATGTGGTTGCTAGGTGTGTATCCTGGGTGTTTGCTAAATTGTTAATATTTGATTGCTAGTTTGTTGCAACCATGAGTGTTCTGCGTAGTTGCCAGTGTTGCATTGTGATTGCTAGAATGTTGCTGGGTGGCAGCCAGAGCACTGCTATGTCGGTACTATTATATTCAGCTGTATATATGCAAAAATTGCATGGATCAGAAGTAACAGCATACTAGCAGGGCCCATGTGGGCAGCACTCTGACATGTAGCGTGATTGTGCTTTGGACAAACTGAATTCAAGTCGCTACTTGTCATCCTTTCCGATCCCTCTCTCTCTCTCACTTTACATTCTGTCATCTCTCTGTGCAGTCCTGAATAAATAAAGGCATGCCAAATAAGATGCATGATTTAATATATCATTCACGTATATTTGAAAAATAAAGAAAGCAAACCCCTAACCCTGAGTTTGAGCGATAATAATAGTGATTTCTGTCTTAGTAGAAGCACTGAGTATTTAGTTATGGAAATAAAGAGAAAACACAGCCGCAGAATGTGCCAGAAACACATATGAGGTTGCATGAATAATCTCCCAAACCACACATCCACAGTCTGTCTACAAACAAACGTGAGCATTACCCCAATACTCACTTTAAAAATCAGATGGAAATATTATGGCAGCAGGCTAAGTGGGTTTCCAAGAAGTATGATTAGATCAGCATTTCATTTTTTTCTTCACATTTTAACACACATCTTTGTATTAAAAAGAAACCATGTATCCAGTTTTGCTAAAACCTATGCCAATAATCCATTTGTTGGCAAATTAACTATCAAGTGCATAATTTATCATGTTAGGACAGTACAGTGCTCCGGGAGTATTGATTGTGAGGCGCGAGCTGGTTTAATTCTTAGCGTAAGGCATGTAGAAGCATTATGAGTAATTGGAGTGCAGCCCCAGTTGGTCAGGAGGGCACAAAGGACTCGCGGCAGAGTTTAAGATGAATTATTGCGGTAAAGAGAATCAAACACATTGGGGGAAATCTGCCCTGACAACACCAGGGACAGATGATACGGTCTTTGAGTCTAAAAGTGCCTTAAAAGGTGTTCAGTGACAGAATACAAACACCTCACACACTCACAGAAGGTCTTCTGAAAGAGAAAAGGAGAAAGGGAATTTACTTGTAAAAAAATTGTAAAAAAATAAATAAACACAAATACATAAGAACTTTATTTAGTATTAATTAGTGCTGTCAAATGATTAATTACATCCAAAATAAAAGTTTTTGTTTACATAATATATATATATATATATATATATGTGTATATTTTTATGTATATATACATACACACACATGCATGTATATATTTAAGAAAAAATATGTTACGTTTATATATTAAATATATTTATGTATGATATAAATGATATATATATATATATATATATATATATATATATATATATATACACGTAAATATTTTCAAAATATATGCTGTATGTGTTTGTATTTATATATAAATAATAAATATACACAGTACACACACATATATTATGTATACAAAAACATTTATTTTGGATGCAATTAATCGCGATTGCAGCACTAGTATTAATACTTTCTATATTAAAATAATACTGACAGCAAAATAAATACAAATCACTTTACTGAAATGATTAATACTTTTGTAAAACTGAAAACATCACATTCATGTATTCAAATAGTCATATATTCATCATATTCAGTCTGTATCTGTGTTAAATGAAACATATTTCATTAAAACAGCACAAAAAAAGTAGCTGGCAAGGTTATATTTAATGGTGTTTACAACTTCTACAACACATACATACACAAAACGATGTCTGCTTTGTGCATTGACACATGGAGAAATTGTGCAAATGAAATATTCCTCTTATTGTTCCAAAGAGATATGATCTTAATATTGTGGCAGCCTGTCTGAGCTAAAATATAATAATAAAAAATGCAGCAATAGATATTTGTAAAATAACAAATGCAACAAATATTCTCTTTGAAGAGTTAAAAATGAAGCACTCCGCATGCAGAAGGTGGAAAAAAGGTTGAGTGGTAGCATTTTAATCAATTCAGTCACTGCAAAGTGGCAAGTAATTATGTTAATTGCAAGGGATCATGTTATTTACAACAATATCACCTAATTATTAGCACATTCCCAGAGAGGGTTAGTTTGACCCAGATAGACCTACTGAACATTTATAGGCATTATTTAATTTCTCTTATAGTTGTCTTGTACATGCTCTTTGTGATCTTTTGCACAGTTTCTAGAATGTATAAAAGTTTATGAAGTTCTAGTGTTTATATATATATATATATATATAATATCTCATACCTGTATATCATCTACTGTATCTTAACTTCACCAATGATATAATAATAATTGTCAGGCCGGAGCAACTCCAGTGACCACCTAGCAACATCGTAGAAATGACTCTGAATACCCTAGCAACAGCATAATAAAATACCCCAGCCATATCTCAGGAGAGACATTTAGTTAGCCATTATAATCAGCCGTTATAAAATTACTCACAAATGTAAGATTTCAATGCTGAAAATAGTGTTTTTCAAACAAAGGATACTGAATATTTCATTATACAACCTGGCACATGCTCTGTTATTTTACTTTAGGCTTCACACGAAACAGATGAGACTACATGGGAGAGTAGTGGATGAAAGGGACAGATTATGCACTGTGGTGTTCCTCAAGGATCCGTCCTTGGTCCCTCTATTCTTTCAGCTTGTACTTTTTGCATTATCATTTCTTCCAGAGCATGTAAAAGTCACAAGAACACCTTCTATGAAGAATTTTTCTGAGGAACAGAAAGCAGGACAGCTAGAAATAAAGGGTTTTATGGTGTGATTCTTGTTCTTTGGTCTATCTACATCTGGGCAGAATGACATTCATTCAGTTCACTCTCAATTCTTCATGAATTGAGCCTCCTGTAGTATATTGTGCATAGAGTGGCATTTAAATAATGGGATTTCATGAAAAATTCCAAATTCAATAAAGTTAAGTTCAATAAACAACATTTGTGGCATAAAAATAGAATTGTTTTCATTAATGAAAGCAAAAACTGAGGTTATGATGAAGCTCTTACAGTGGAAGAAAACTGAAAAGCAAAAGTATGAACTTGTAATTTAATAAAAACACACTTATAAATTATTTTGTTACAGGTTCTTTTCATTTTTGTGATCAATTTAGGGTTGTCATGGCAACAAAATTGTAAAACTGGCGTTTTATTGTAAGTGCCCAGATTTGTGCTTTTCTTAAAGAAAAGGAGAAACCAGTCAACATTATGCTAGAAGTGTTAATTTGTACTGAACGAGGAACATTTATTTAATTGTGACAGATATGAGACCCATCAGAATTAGGTGCTAAAACAATGAAGACAGCACATGCAAATAAATGACTCTTAATTAATTAACAGCTTTGGAGTGAACGCGGCTGATGCATTCCTCACTTTAATACCACATCCTCTAGCTTCAAGAATAAAATCAAAAGAGAGCCAATTATACATCTCTGTAGACACTTGCAGAGAAAGGGGCTATATTTAAGGACGAGGGCTTTGATCGAAGGGGAAGATGGATTAAAAAAAGACTGAGAGCCAGAATATGTCTGAGTGAGTGATGGGGGAGGACAGAGGGCAAAAAACAAGACTTTTAGACTTATGAGAAAGTCATGAGAAAGTGAAAGGATGGGGAGAGTATGATCATCTATGTCATGGGAAACATATATCAAATAATAATAATAATAATAATAACTATTATATCTTGAATTATTCAACCACTTGAAAACATTAAGCATTTGCAGTAGCCAAATGTTTGTAAATTGCTGCATTTAGGAATATTCATAAAGAGACAAAGAAAAATGAAAATTCTGGCCTCGTGTCATTTCTAAACTTTATTCCCTTTTTTACAGTTTTTCTTTGGCACACTTTATATTCACTGCCTTTTTTCACATCAAATATTTTAGTAACCATCATGAATTGGGTAAACACTTAAAATTGACATTGCATTACAATGGAAATGGTATTTTAAAACCTTTTAGTCGGATCCTCCCCTAGTGAGTGGAATCATGTTTCAATTTTGACAAAATTTACTGCAGTATTTTATTGTCATTTTTTTTTTCTAATCTTGACAAAACACATTGTTGGAAAGGTCTGAGACTCAAGGTTCCAGATTTGGTTTTATGACAAAAGTGATATTGTGGGAGAAATGTATTAATTTGTGATAGGAAAGCAATACATACATACATACATATACAAACATAAAAATTTAGTGGAGCGTGGGTGTCAACCGGTGGCTATATTTCACTGGAACCTTCATTTTTGTGATATCAACTTCAAATTCGGAATACATGTTGATTAGATGTACGGCTTTGATTTACTAGCAGTTTCCCCCCCGGTTTCACAGACAAGGCTTAAGCCTAGTCCTAGACTGAAATGTAAGTCTGAGCTGTTTTAACTGAAATAAACTTTCACTAACTGATCTTAAAATATATCAGTGCATTTGTTTTGTCTGTGGATGCACACCAGTAATGTTTTTTTTTTTTTTTTCCTCTAAGCACGTTTATAAAAATCACTTAAATGTCCTAATTGAACTATGGCCTAATCCTGGTTTAGTCTAAACTCTGTCTGTGAAACTGGGCCTTAGAGTCCAAATTATTTTGTAAAATATATAGTTTTTGTAAAAAAACAAAACAAAAAAACAAAACAAGAAACAAAACAAAACAAAAGAAAAAAATATTAGTGCATTAATGCTCAAAAAGTTTAACAGGTTAAACTTTTGTTATAAAGTATACTAAGAAAAATTTATTACAGAAATAATACACTTTAAAAGAATATACTTAAGTGTGAACTGAATGTAATGTTTTTGGAGACTTAATTGCATGTTAAATGCAATTAAATCAAAATGTATTAAAAAATTAGCTGAACTTTGAAGTTCTTTTTTGCTCCACTTAACTTCATATGTAATTTCATGATTACTTCTGTTGTCTTATTTTTAAAATGTACTGCACATACAAAATAACGCAAAATTGGAATCATTAGGGAAGACCAGTTCACCAGACATTGACTAATAAGCCACTACAATCTGCATCGAAGCGCATAAAACTCACTTGCGTGCAATTTGAGGAATTCATCATTGTCTCAGGAGATATTCTGTAAATACAGGAGCACTGTGTTTGATGAGGAATCAACAGCTTCACCCTCTGTTGTTCTGCTTGTGAAACACATTAGCAGTAAGAGCAGCACAGACTCAATCCCATCACGACTGGAGAGCGTCTCAATCGGACTCAACAGCAGGGGGTCGCTGTACGTCTCATCGCCTGACATTATATAGCAGCCCCGGCTCTCCAGATCTCACAAACAAGCACTGAGACGTGATGGCTTTAATAGGAGATTCAAGTCTATCCGTTTGAGTCCATCCATCATTGTAATTACGCATCAATCTCGCTAATTTTTCAGTATCATTAACCTTGGCAATCTCCTTCTCAGTGCAGCGCCATCTGTTAATTCCTTCAAAGTTGTGGTGGCGCTCTTCTCGAGTGCTCTGGAGAAATGATGGCGCTCCCAAGGGAGGGTTTTGGAGGGGATAAAAGCAGCGAGCAGCTACACATCCTTGGACCAGTTAATGAACTATCACTATCTAGAACATAGAAATGGATTAGCTGCTAACGCTAGCGCCCTCCCCACCACCCAACCATTAGTCACTTACTGATGCATTAGGGACGCGCCAGTAAGCTAACATCATCAGCCGAGTAAGCCGTCAAAGGTAACACTTCGCACGTCCCCTCGAGTTAAATCAAAATCTCACAACAACTTGTTTAATTCTGTAGAGCCTGAACGACTTTGGATAATGTGCTCTTGTCGAGTGCGCTTCATTCCTCGAAGTTTATATTCATTCCGCTACTAATTGCAATTAAAGCTAAGCGTTTAATGGATATAATGCGCAGGTGGGCTTGTGCTTCCTCGTCTACTTATGCATACATCAAAGCACAAGGAGTTAAGACGTTTAAGCGAGTGTTCACATACAGAAGAACAGATGTGCATAATATATTTGTATGAATGTGCAAAAAAATGTGTTTTTTTTTAGATACATATATAGTTTTTAATTATATTTTGGATCAGTTTTTAAATATTATATTTTCTGTATTTATTTTAAATTTTAGTTCATTTTTAGTAATTTTGTTTTTTGTAATTTTTAGTATACATCACACACAAACATGTTTTTTTATCAATTTTTTATAATTTTGATCAATTTATTAATTTTATATTTTATTTCAGTTTATTTTAGTATGAAAAACTTACTATCTGAAAAAAAAGTTTTAATATTTTATTTTAGTTTATTTCATTTTTAATTTTTATTATTATAATTATTTTTTTAATAAATGGTTTAAAAATTAGTTTCAGTTGTCGTTAATTATAATAACCCTGTGTTGGGGTTGGATTTCATTTATGAATTAAGAGAAAAGTGGTGTCTGTCCTTAGCAGAATATGTTCAGTCTTCAGAGTTCTGAGATTCAGAAGAGCTGATAGGACATCTGAAGATAACATTTTTCATATGTGTCCGTGTGCGTGTTCTGGAAGTAAAGCTAGTCTTTTGGGCTGTTGTTTACTCAACACGCTGCTATCACAACACCGAGGACAAATGAATGGTTCCCTCCGGATGTAAAAACACAAAGATATTCTTTAACATCTGATGAATAAATCTAGCAGGCCTGTGCGTCTCATATACGTATCAGAATGAAGGCACTCAAAGTCATTTTCTTATATCTGAAACGATTAATGCATTTAAGAACTTCACACATTCACATTATATAGGCTAAATGTTTATAAATGGCTGCAATTATGAATATTCTTAAAGAGACAGTGCATCCAAAAATGAACTGTTACTCACCCTCATGTCATTCCAAACCTTTATGACCTTTTCTTGCAAACTTTTATTATGAAGTGTACTTTTAAATTGTATACAAGTGCATGTTTTCATGTTGCTCTTTTCTATACAGTGAAAGGGAATGGTGACCAAAGAGTGAAACACAATAAAAGCATAATAAAATGATGGCTTCTTTACACAAAGCTATTATATGACACCAGAAGATCTAGAATATAACACTTGTGTAATATGTACAATGATGTTATTTGGAGGTTGACAGCCCTTGATCGCCATTCACTTTCATCTCGTGGAAAAGAGCATCGTGAACATTCTGCTAAACTTCTCTTTTTGTGTTCGACAGTGGAAAGAAAGCCAGAAGTTGAGTAAATGACATCATTTTCATATTTATATGTTTTAAGGGCCGATTGGTGTTGCAAACAAGACTTTTTTTCACATATTACATCAAGTGCACAAGAGAAATAGCACAGCTCTGATTCATTATCCCCATCCCTCCCTTTAGAGCTGGACAGGTGAGCTGTATTTATGCAAAGTACGGCATTGTTTACCTGAACATTTACATGCGCTCCACCATGGGAGCTGCTCTCTCCTCAGTCCTGCGTGTCAAGACTCTTGTGGATCTGATAAATGAACGGGAAAACCGTACCATTACTCACCTGATTCAGTCCCACAGCTCTGCTGCCATTAATCCAGCTTCTACAGTCACGGTGACTCCGAGGCCTTATATATATACTTATGCAAAACAACAAGCCCCGTGGCACAGAAAAAAACAGCTGAGCCTTCAGAAAGAAGAGAAAAAGTTAGTCATATCGGATTCAAAAGCCACAAGAAGCAGCCAGGCAAAGAAAATAGGGAGAGCTATGGCTTTTTGCACACATTTACATGTGCGATTTTCTATTCTTGTGAAAAAAAAAGGTGTAAAAAAGCCTGCGAGGGAGAAATCCATGCTCTGTTGTTGTGCACTTAGATGCTTGAATGGACTGACAGTTTGATGATATGAATGTGCAATTGAAGTAATAAAGGTCTCCATTCAGTGCCATTGTATTGTTCTATTGTATTCATACAATGATAGCAGAGTTCAATAACCATTATTTGGCAGACAATTATGAGCGAGAAAGTTGCCCGCACAAGGCTAACCCTGCATAATGCATTATGGCTAATGGGTGCCGGTGGAAAACATTCCAGACTGCTCAGATCGCTCGGGTCAAGAAAGACAGGAGACCTAACCAGGGCAATTTATGCTTTTATAATGAATTATTATACAAGGTTATATTATCTATCTATCTATCTATCTAGCACAGTATCTATCTGACACACACTAGCAATGTGATAATGCGTAGTAGCAACCACCCAGATTATACAAAATTAATACTCATGGCTCCTGACAATATATTGAGGTCTTATGAAGCAAAACGATTGGTCTGTGCAAGAAACATTATTACCTGTAATCCAGAGCCTCAGGCAAACGTGGAAATCGGATTCTTTTCCATGATTTGGTTCCTTTGTTTCAATGAACTGATTCAGTTCACGTCCATTTACGTAATCATGCTATGATGTAACTTATACACAGTCATATTATTAATGCACCAAATAATGATGTGAAACATGGATGTTTTACATGTCTAAAATATATAAAGTGAATACACTAGTCTTCATCAGCTCACCTTTTTACATAAACAATGAGAAATCATAAAAATGTCCATTTCGATCCTTCAAGTTCCAGTGACTGTCAGGCATCTTAAAGTGAGTTTTGATTGAGTAAGTTGTAGATCTGTGCTGCTCGAGCACTCGAGCTTAAAACATTGTCAGGCGCCACGATATTGATTTTGTGTTGCCTTCATATGCTTTTTGATTCTCAAAATAGCCAGTGGTGGTGGCCATTGACTTGCATTTTGGGAATCACCAAGGAGCACATTTTCAGCTAAAAATCTTCTTTACTATTCTGCTGAAAAAAAGTTATCTTGCATGGCCTGAGGGTTAGTAAATTAGAAGCACATTTTCATTTTTAGATGAACTATCCCTTTAAAACTACTTCAAACCTTCTTGTGAATTTGTCAGGCTTTCTGAAGCCAACGTCAAAGTTTATCCTGACAATTTATTAGGGGCCAAGCACATTTCTTCTTCTTCTTCTTCTTCCGTTTCTTCCGCTCTTGAGTCTATGGCAGCCCATAGAACCGCTTGTGGGAAAGTTATTAAATTTGGCACACTGATAGAGGACAGTCCCAACATTAACCACAGCAAATTTGGAGTCTCTAACTCAAACTCTCTAGCACCACCACTTGTCCAAAGTTACACTCATGTTTATGCTAATAACTTTTGAACTGTAAGGTTCAAAATTCTTTTCCCTCTGATTCCGTGACTCATGCCGAGTCGAATGAACTCCAAAATTCAAAAATCGTAAGGTTTTGTTTTTTCACTATTTTTAATAGTTGTAAAACCTACTTTTTCAAACTCGTCCTAGACGGTTTGTCTGATTTTGCCAAAATTGGCTCAGATCATCTTCAGACGATGCTGGCAAAAAGTTATGGAATTCAAGTTGATTCCTCAAACCGTTCTCGAATAATGCACAAACAAATTTGAGGAAAAGCACACAAAAATGGATATGGGGCTATATCTCCGCAACGGTTTGGCATATTGAGACCAAACTTGGTGTGTGTTTTAACAAGCATGACCTGAGGTTACCTGCAGTGTTTCAGCACAGTGCCACCTAGTGGTCAGGAGATATGAAAAATTGCTCTTTTATATTTGCTTATAACTTATGAATGGTTTGGCCAAAAATCACAAAACTGTCAGAAAACTGTCTCTTTAGAATCGGTGGAGCATGCTGAGTCAAACCATACCCAATTTTCCCATGTCAGAAATTTTGGGTATTGGCCATTTTAATTTTTGCTGTAAAATACAATATTTTACGAACGCATTGACGTATCATTACGAAACTTGGTATGCATCTTCAATTCCATGCTCTCACGTTACTTGGGGGCGGCACCACCTTGTGGTCAAAAGTTATAATGAAATTTCTAAAAATGCTAATAACTTTTGTTTACATTAGCCTATTGCAATGAGACTGATGTTGGTAGATTCCTTGGATCACGCCAAGAAAATCGATACCAATTATGCCAAAATTGGCCGAACTTCCTGTCCACCATTTTGATTATACTCCTCCTAGACCATTCGTCCAATTTTCACCAAATTTGACTCGGATCATCTTCAGACCATGCTGGCAAAAATTTATAGATTTCATGTCGATATACAAAACGGTTTTCGTTTATCGCATCAACAAATTTCCTGGAAAGATGCCAAACTGCATCTGAGGCTGTATTTCTGCAAAGCTTTGACATATTGACACCAAACTTTGTGTGTGCCATTGTCAGCTCACACTGACCACACCACATCAATCTGATAACAGCGCCACCTGCTCGTCAAACATGATAAGACATTAAATTACATTACTAGTAGTTGCACATGATTTTACTAAAATTTGAGTAAAATCATCTTAAAATGGCTTCAGTTACTCATTGCTGCAGTTGGTCTGATGTTTGCTTCTATGGTGCTTGGCCCCTTAATTGCTGCTTGCCGCTATATTTTTATTTAGTTCACTTTGTTCTACAAATTACTTGGCATTTAAATCATCACTATAAGTATTCAGAGCACTTCGTTGTTTGTCCTCAAAGTAAGCACATCAGATTTTCCTCAAACTCTTTGAAAAGGTCACATTGCACAAAAACACGCACTCAACATTGGCAGAATTTGACTTCAGTGCTCGACTCCACTGCAGATTCTCACCCGAACTCCCCACAGAGATATAAGACTCCCAACCCGCGCTCCGCATCAGCGACTGAGAGCAGAATGAATCATTTAATGCTATTATTATGAATCCACCATGCATAAAGTTTGGGGATCAAAGCGTAGATCGGCCGCCTGGCGTCGGTTCATGTCGCTTTCAGGAGCACCTGACAATCAATAAAGGCTTGTGTTTGCGGTTAATGGTTGGTTGATGCTTTACAAGCAATACTGGAGCCTGCCTTTGTCTGTCTGAACTGAGCATTGTGACAGAAAAGCTGAGTCAGGAAGCAGATTGTTAAAGAAATCCGATGGAACATTCTGGAATGTCTCTGTGTCTGTCAGGTTTAATCCATTTCACTTCCAGAGAAACAATCAGGAGATGCAAAGTTAAATGGATTGTTTTTGAAAGGCTGTTTGGATGGTTAATATAGATGCTTTAACATATAAATGCAAGTTCTGAAGGTGCTATAAAAATGTAATGTATTATTATAATCATTATTATTATTATTATAATACATAAGTAAAACAAATAATAAAAATATTTAAAAAATGTATTACAAAATATAATACAAGTGAAATATAAAAAAATATGTTTAAAATAAGCGTTCAGTCGTTTATTAATTATAAAACAAATTCTAAAATTGAAAATATCTAAAATATTAGTCATAAACATAAATAAAAATAAATAAATAAACAAACAAATAAATAAATAAACAAACAAATAAATAAATAAATAAAAAATAAATAAGAAATTGTTAAAATGATTAACTTTAATTTTGGTTTCAATAATAATAATAATAATAATAATAATAATAGTTGTTCACCATCAGACATTATCTCTAAAAATAGTTCTATAGTTCAAAAGTAATTCAATATTTTTTTTTTGTGCAAAATTTGTGTTATGCTAATATCAGACTCTACTGGGATCAAGAAACATGAAACACGCATATTATATTTACATATAGAATCATACTGGGTGCTTATATTATGAACAGTTTATGTTCATTCGACTATAAGCGCACTTTCTAGTTGATTCCGTCGTGCTCCGTACAGCCGTCTCACTAGGTTTTGGAACAAAGCCATTGACTTGGCCGTGTCAAATACCTAAACCATCTAAAACCTGATGATTATGTGCTCCAGCACCTTTACTTTTACAATTTGTTTTGGGAAATGAGCCACCTCAGGGGTTAAGGAAAAAATGAAGCCATACCAGACTCATTTTTTGAAATAACAAATTTGGTAGCTGCAGCGCTAGTACCGCATTGCAGAGAGGAATGGAGGGAGAGGAAGAAAGAAAGAGAAGAAGAGAGAGCGAGCCAGATCTACAGGGAACTCGGGCTGTAGTAATGTGGACATAATTATATTTGGCATGGCCCATGGTTTGTGCTATTAATGTTCTGTGTGTGTGTTCGTGAGGTCGGCTTCCTCATTACGATCGCAGCACCACTGACAGTTTCATTAAAGGTGTAGATTTCTGCTGTCAAGTGGAATAAAGTATTTATAAACAAAGCTGTGAAGCTGCTCTCTTGTTGTCTGTGTGCATACAGACTCTTCCATTAGTCGGCTCAAATCAATGGGCCTCGTCCCGCTCTATCTGATCTGCCGATTGGAGGTGCGAGAGTCCCTTCTAATTTCAGGAACATATCTGTCTTTGTAATAGTTAAGTGTGATATCGATCCAGCTTCGCACATTGTCCCTGACACCTGGCATGGGCTAAATGAGCTCTGTGAGGCTGATTTTCAGAGACTGGATTTTTCCTTTGCAGGAAAACCCGGACCGTCTTTAAGAGCCGCCTTTCACTCACGCTGACAGCCCATTTTAAGACACTTCCAGTCTTCTCTAAGTGGACGTCTGTATGCAAAAAGGCACAAATCATCGCGAAAGGTTTCTGACAGTCTCTAGGAGCCCACTTTTATAGACTAAAAAAATGGCTCAAAGAAAAATTCAGAGCAGAACTCTTCACGGATCTTCATGCAATTATTGAGAATAGAGAAAACAACTTTGCGCTGCTGGCTGATTTTATTGAAAGAAAAGCTAAAATTCTGCTCTCATGTGCGAGTGGAAGCTAGTCTGTTCATTGATATGCCATGAATGAATCTCAAATGCTCACCGAGCATCACTGTTGTCATGCAGAGTCATGGGAGATCAGTGAAAATCGATTCATAAGTGTTTTCTCCTCCACTGCAGCAACAATGATAACATAACATAACATAACATAACATAACATAACATAACATAACATAAAATAAAATAAAAAAAAATAAAATAAAAATGATTAAATATTTTTCTCTCTTTTTAAAGTTAGAATAAATAAATAAATCCAAAATTAGCAAGAATTACCACTCTTAACCCAGAGAGTAAAATTAACAGAATGTTTTTCCTTTCCTGCAGAATAAATAAATAAATAAATAAATAAATAAATAAATAAATTAATTAATTAATTAATTAAGTATTTTGTCTTGTTTTTTTAGTAAAAAAATAAATAAATCCGTCAGAAATCAGGAAGAATTACCACTCCCATAAAGTCACCAGGATACTTCTCCTTCACTGCAGAAAAAAAAAAAAAACTTAAAATAAAACAATCCTTAAATATTTTTGTGTTGTTTAAGAATCAATCAATGCATACATGTACATGCATACACAATTAGCAAGGATTACCATTCTTAAGCCATAAAGTAAAATGAAAACTAGATTTTATCAATTGGGAATTGACTGGATGGTGAAAAGTAAGCATTACATACCATAACTGAATGAGAATGATAGTTAATAAATGCCTAAAGAGCTATTTTGCTATTTGTTGACATTAATCATCAGCTCAAGTGACGTCAGTGAAAAAAAAATAAGGTTTTGATTAAAGATTCCCTTTTCTTAGGAATAACATGCACTGTATCATTCACTGTAAGACATGCATTAAAGAAGTAAATAGGTCCATTTTTATTTCATGTTGACTCTACAACACAATAAATATTTGAAAAGCAAAAGTGTTTAAGATAATAAGAAACCTGATACATTGTTTGAAAACACAAATTCATCTCAGGTGAATTTATCTGGTTTTAAGGACGTTTTTACTGAAGATCTTTTGTGACAGACAATTGAATCGCCAATATAAAAATTACTTTGCACCTGGATTTGATCTTTCTTTATTAAACAGCTTATGCCATATTGTCTTACCCTGAAGGAGAAATATGGATTTGTAATATCCAATATGATCAATCCAGTGAGTGTTTGGGAGTAGAAATCATATGGCGTATGTACCAGTTCAGATATTTGACATACAGTCCCCTTAAATCACTGTAATAAAGGTGGTGCAGGCTTTTTTATGACACACGAGGGCTGTGCAATAATAGTTTATTGACCATTCATTCACTCATTCACTCATTCGTTCATTTGTCTTGTTTATTGGCTTGATTTAAAAGCAAACAAACCGACTGCAGTATATCAATGTTTGAAAATATGGGCTTACATATCAAAGCCATCTATTGCATTGAGCTCATAGTTGTTCAGCTTTCAGTATTATTATTATTGTTGTTATTTTAATAACGCTGATGTCATCTGAAGTGCCGATTAGTGCTGAAACCCCATTAGAGCTCTGCAAAAAACAAACAAAAAAATGCTGTAATAAGTTCTTATTCTGACTTTTTTTTTTTTCCTATGGTCATTGGAGAAAAAGAATTGAGCAGCTGAAAGCAATTTAATTGTATTTTTTGTGAATTTCCTCCCTAAGATGATTGTGTCTTCATTTTCATCTTCATTTCTGTTCCCTCTGAGATGTGTGTTCATCAACAAACACATTATCGAGGAAAAGAGAAGAAAATATTGTGCTATGCATGAAAAACAGAGTGCTTTTCAAGCTGCATATTGCCATCCACAACAATTCATTACAATTTTACTGTAGTAAGACAACTGTTAAATGTATAAAAGCACATGTAAAGGCAGACTGTGGCGAGTAATGAAGGGCTGTAAAGCCAGACCTCAATGAATGATGAAGCAAGTCATCAGTTTTCTCCACTTCTTTCTGATATTAGAAGTAAAATGCTAAAAAATAAAACCCTGGCCTTCTTTGGCCTCAGATGATGTCTTAAATGATTAAGAGCCTGATGAAAGCAAAACAGTATCTGTTAAGGAGCAGCAAACACAGATTTTCATGATCAGCACAGTCTCAGCGCGAGTGAATATTTAAACTAGGACTATATAAACAAGCCGTTAATTATCTCAAGTTAGTGTGGCTTCACATCACACTTTGAAGCAAAAAACGAAGTGTTCTAAATATTCTAAAAATGCTGACGTGATTAAACTCTCATATGTACTGCTGTGTATGAAACAGTTTTAATTATTAATCAGTTGCAATTGCAGTCAATCATTTGCATGTGGACGGCTGAGTATATTAGCAAAAACAGCATTAGTTTTGCATTTGTTACCATCAGAAGTGTTTTTTCATCAAGTCTAGTTGTCTCAACTTTTTGTCACACTATAATTTCTCTTGAGTTATGTTGATAGCTAAAGGTTTAAATGATTTTTGACAGCTCCATATGTATATGAGACAGCCATTGTTAGACAGTGAAATTCACCAGTGACTTTATAAAGCCAAATGTTTTCCAAAAATAGTATGAAAATAATACTCATAAATACTGTCAAACAGTAGTTTGTTACATTGTTGTCATATGACTTCAGATTGCATGTTTAACAGTGGCATCTACTACCTGAATTGTGTTGAATTTGTTGCAGTTGTACTTATAATATAATATAATAATAATAGTATATATATATTAGTGCTGTCAAATGATTAATCGCGATTAATCGCATCCAAAATAAAAGTTTTGTTTACATAATATATGCGTGTACTGTGTATATTTATTATGTATATATAAATACAAACACATGCATGTATATATTTTAGAAAAAATATGTTGTTTATATATTAAATATATTTATATATAATATAAAAAAATAAAAATAAAAATATATAAATGTATATACATGTAAATATTTTCAAAATATATACTGTGTGTATTTATATATACATAATAAATAAACAGTACACACACATATTATGTAAATAAAACTTTTATTTTGGATACGATTAATCGCGATTAATCGTTTGACAGCACTAATATATATATATATATATATATATATATATATATATATGTTAGGAAATTAATATTTTTATTCTGAAGGAATGCATTAAAATGATCAAAAGTAACAGTAAAGACTTTAAAATTGTTACAAAAGATTTCTATTTCAAATAAATGCTGTTCTTTTGAACTTTCTATCCATTTGTAAATCCTGCAAATTAAAATATATGAAATATACTTCCACAATATTGGGCAGCACAACTGTTTTCAGCATTGATAATAATCAGAAATGTTTCTGTTTGAAGACAGAAGTTTGAGTAATGATGCTATAAATTCAGCTTTGATCAGCAATCAATTACATTTTAACAGATATTCAGATAGAAAAGAATAATTGTAATAATATTTCACAACAATGAGGTTTTTACTGTGTTTTTGATCAAATAAATGCAGCCTTGGTGAGCAGAAGATAATTCTTTCAGAAATGTACAAAATTCTTACCAACCCCAAACTTCTGACAAACTCACAGTTTTATCCTCATTAGCTCTTCTCTATCTGTTATCTCACTGCACCAAGAGTTCTTGAGAAAGTATTGAGTTTCAGTCTGTCTTCACAATGAACTCTTTATCTCAGAAGGTCAAGGAGAATTTGATTCCCCATGATATGAATGTTTCAACATTTCAAAATCAGACTGAATAATGAGTCAAAAAGATGTGAAAAACACAGACAATGGAAGTTCATGTGGGGGTCAAATGTAGTCGATCATCTGAGATTTCAATGCATAATGAACTTTTCATACTTAGCACACTATACAAACTACATACTGCGTGCAACAGCATGAAAAACTGGTGTAAAAACATCAGCTTATCCATAGTAAAACATTTGGTGTTTTTTTGAGATTTATTGAGTTTTAAAAGTTAGTTCATTTACTCACCCTAATGTTGTTCCAAAACTGTATGACTTTCTTTACAAAGCCAAACATTGTATGTTTTTGTTTTAAGTGAATGGGTGCTGTATAAATATATTACTTCCTTCAAGAAAGAGTTCACCTAAAAATGAAAATTTGATGAAAATGCATATCCAAGATTAGAATTGGTTTGTTTCTTCATCAGGTTTGGAGAAATGTGTCTCTGCATCAGTGTCTGCATCACTGGATGCTCTGCAGTGAATGGGTGCCGTCAGAATGAGAGTCCAAACAGCTGAAAAAAACATCACAATAATCCACACCACTCCAGTCCATCAGTTAACATCTGGAGAAGACAAAAGCTCAAACAAATCCAGCATTAAGATATTTTTAATGTCTAAAATCCGAGTCCATAATCCATAATAACTCTTCCTCCAGTGAAAAAGTGCATCTGCTGTTGTCTCTCACATCAAAATCCAGCCACATATTTGACCCTGGACCACAAAACCAGTCATAAGGGTCAATTCTGTGAAATTGAGATTTATACATCGTCTGAAAGATGAATAAATAATCTTTCCATTGATGTATGGTTTGTTAGGATAGGACAATATTTGGCTGAGATGCAACTATTTGAAAATCTGGAATCTGAGGGTGCAAAAAAATCTAGATATTGAGAAAATCACCTTTAAAATTGTTCAAATGAAATTCTTAGCTATGCATATTACTAATCAAAAATTTAATTTTGATATATTTATGGTAGGAAATTTAAAAAATATCTTGATCTGTGCAGATTTCTCTCCTGATTCAGACCAGAACACTTTTTCACTGGAGGAAGAGTTATTATGGATTATGGACTTTATG
>JAFVLL020000906.1:0-14955 GCA_021397915.2 Tor tambroides | reverse complement strand
TTGTGCTCTTCCAATGGGTGTGATGTGTCTTCACAAGTGTGTGTGTTTGTTGCTCGTCCACTGGAATGTAATTCAAGACAGGAGTAATTCTCTGCCGTAATGTTTGTGTGTGGAACGCTTGTTTAATCTGAAGACCAATGTGAAAGACATATTCATTATAGACAGTCACCGAAAGATTTTTTTTAATGGGACACCAGGAGTCAAATTGTTCTTTTTTCAGCTGTAAGAGATCCGGTCTCGTCTTTGTGCTAATGGTGACGAGTTAGTGTCCCAAAGTGGGACTAAGACCCCGATTCTGGGCGGGCAAACACAGTTAATGGCCTTGGGGCGTGAAAGCTTTGTGTGTGTGTGTGTGTGTGTGTGCGCTGACTTCATTAACCTCATGTTGATCAGTCACTGTTGTTTGCTGCTACAGGCCTGTTTTGTGAGATCTGACAGTAAAACTCCTTCTGTTAGAGATTCACCGCTGCGCTTGTTTTCACCGTACGCTGCTGCTTTTCTCTCTTCATATCATTCCACATCTTTTTGCGGTCCCAGCTGCTAACTTGTACACTTTGTCAAACTAATATTTGTCTGATATTACGTGATATTATGTTCTAAAACATATCAGTCATGATGTTACTTGGGACCTTTGGTCTCTAAGTTTACAAATTTTACATTGCAAAAGAATTGCTTTAATATTCAATCAATAAATAAAGAGTACATTGATATAATTTTAAAAAATGTAATTATTTCTTAAACATTAAAATCCAAAATAATATGCTGTATCATTGCTGTTGTGCATTTCACGGTGCAGTCGCATCATCAGCCATAGAGCTGTATTATTCAACTGTTGGTGAAAACATGAATTAGCATGTTTGTATCAAATGCTATGTAATACAAATATTCTCACATGTTTTTCATAAAACTTCAGAATTTAATGAAAACAGATATCTTGTGCTTTCTAGTGACTCTCATGATGTTAATATGTACAGCACATTGGGAGGTTTGTGCATTTTCAATGACCGCTCTCGCTTTCTTTGTGTGTGTAAGCGCCGATGTCTTTCATAGTTATGGTTTGAGGAAAAATAGTTATGATGTGGTTCTATTGGCTGTTACCTTGTGTTATTGCAATATAGACATGATCTGTTGATTTATGCTAAAGTGACTTTAATTAATATGAAATTACACTACCTCACTGTATGTTTTTTGCCCAAAGGAATACTTTATATTATTTATTTATATTCTATATATGTATGCACAGTGAGGTCCAGTCTAAAACTCTAGAAACATGCTTACATTTTTATTTAGTCTCTGATTTAATACAAAATCATCATTTAATTAATTATCAGCATAACAGTTAAAAAAAAAAGAAAAAAAAAGTTGAATTAGAAACTGGACATGGATTTGAAAATGAGTCTATATCTGGTGTCTCTCCTTTGGTTTAATGACAGCAGCACTGGAGCTGCGAAAAAGCTACAAAAACTGATGATAATGTTTTATGATCATGCATGAGAAGAATCGAAAGAGCATCTTGAGCTTAATATAAATACAGTGTGTGTGTGTGTCTCTCTCTCTCTTATAGATGTGTACACACACACACACACATACACACACACAAACATATATATAAGTGAAAGTACATAACTTTACATATTAGATAGAAGATGGGCTATTTGTGATGAATAAATGCATGCACTGTATTACAGCTCAATGACATTATTCTTGTGTGTGTTTGGCAGGCTATTTGCTGCACGGTGGTGAACTGCAACTGTGATAGTTACAAACCTGGTAAACTGAGGCGGCGTCTCTGTGAGCACTGCAGGCACGGCTGGGTCGCCCATGGTGAGTTTCACATTCTAAACAATATTGCATTTCACACAAATATTCACACAACTTCAGACCACATTTAACACTCTTGACTGTTGTCTGTTTCTCTCTCTTTCGACTCTGTCTCTCCTCCTCTTTAACGGCACTTTAAAGGAATATTTTGGGTTCAATTCAAGTTAAGCTCAATCAGTTAATAATGTTGATGTCTTTCCTTTTCTTAAAAAAAATCTTTCTTTACAAAATCTGTGTTACACTGAGTGAGGCACTTACAATAGAAACGAAGGGGGGGGGGGGGGGGGGGGATTTGTAAATGCTAAAATATTGTTTTAAAATTATAAAACATGTTAAGATGATTATATTGTGGGGAAAAATGCAGATTTTTTTGCAGATTTATATCTAATTTTGCAAACTGGTTTCCATGACTGTAATGCCTATAGTAACCATCAAAATGATGAGCTCAAATAAAACACATCTTTTAACAGAATAACTGAAGTGCTTTTATAAAATTATAAGCTTCACATTTCCATAGTAAATGCCTCCTTGTTTTTGTGTTTTTCTTTAAAGAAAATGAGGGACAGTTCAGAATTTTTATTTGTGGTGATAATCAACATTTTGACAAAAATGATGATGACTGAGCTTAACTTGTACTGAACCTTAAATATTCAATTTATTGGCATATTTAAATAATAATAATAATAATAAAGAAATCTGATCATTCTAAATTAATCTAAATTAATATTGCCTTTCTGACATTAATGCTATGTGGCTTAATTTATAAATTGATAGCCAGTTTAGAGTCCCATGATGTTTTTTGTTGTATTCGTTAGTGTTTGTAGGTATTATCATTTACGATATTGTCTGTAATTTCTCATTCACAAAAGCAAATATATAAAAGCAAAGTTTTATTACAATGCATATGCAACATGAAGAATTCTTCTAATATTTATAAAAATGCACACTTAAAGCCACACACACACAAAAAACAGATAGACACATTCAGATTTGAATGACAGAAATGCTTTCATGAAACATAGAGATGCTTTGCTGATTTCTGCATGTAAACGATGTCTGTTTTGCTGAATTGCAGCTCTGAGTAAGCTGAAGGTTCATCATATGTACCAAGGAAGCCAGGTGGAGATCGTTCACTCCAATGTGGTATTTGATATCTGTAGTCTGATGCTTTATGGGACGCAGGCAATTCCAGTGCGTCTCAAGATCCTGTTGGACCGCCTCTTCAGCGTTCTTAAGCAGGAGGAGGTTATTCAGATCCTAAATGCACTGGACTGGACTCTCCAGGACTACATCCGCGGTTACGTCCTGCAGGTGAGCTGCTGCCCATCTGATCCATTCACTCGACCCCACTCACAGAATAACACATTTCAATTTGAGATAATTACAGTTTTGTCACACTCTTCCTTGAAAATGCATTGGGTGAGCCACCGAGATCTCTTCCTTCTATTTGCTTATCAAGTATTCAGGTGCTTGAATTAAATTCATGGTAGTTCCTCTAGTGGAGAATGTAAAGTTAAAGCCTCTTCAGACCTCCAGATGAATGCTGTATGATGAAATATTTATTCTGGTTACAACATGAAGCTGCTGCATGACTTTCAAAGCCTGCTGGCACTCAAGAGTAATTACAGGCGGACTGAAAGACTTGCCCGACTCCCCTCTGATCTCTCCCCTCCCCTCCTACTTCGACAGGGAAACCCGCATCATCTAAATGAAGAAAAATTACGCTCCAGAACGAATCGCTCTGCTGCAGTAATTAGACCTCTCAAGTCCACATGCATTAGCTGTATGGATGACTTGTTATTTAGTAACTCTGTCAATCTGTCAGAAGTTATGGAGTATTTTAGGGCCCAAGTGTAGAACATTTGTTAGTTTAGAATTCGTAATGCAAATGATGTTCCTTGTGTGTATGTGTCTAGGATGTGGCCGGTAAGGTATTGGACCGCTGGGCCATAATGACCTTTGAAGAGGAGATTGTTACGCTGCAGCAGTTCCTGCGCTTCGGAGAGACCAAGTCCATCGTGGAGCTCATGGCGCTGCAGGATAAGGAGGGACAGGCAGTCGTAGTCCCAACCACAAGGACCAATTCTGACATCCGCAGCTTCATCGAGAGCAGTACGCAGCGGCCTGTGCGGCTGCCGGCTAAAGCCGAAGCACCCGGTTGCAGTAACGGACACCATTTTGAAACGCTGGTCAACAGTATGGCCCTCATGCTGCCACTGCAATTGCTGAATTCTGTTCCGGCACCATTGCTGAGCTCCAGTAGCGATTCCAGCCACCAGGACGCACAGACGAGACACGAGACGTCCGAAGTGAGCCTTGATGGCTCCGCTCCGTTCGACGTTGGCCCTGTGAGAGCAGAGATGCTGCTGGATGCAGAGTCTCCAAAGATGGAGTCGGAAGAGTTTAACGTGAGCGGAAACTCCTCACCCTCCACGCCTTGCACGGCCTCCATCACTTCTGAAATCATGCACATGTCTCCTGAGAGCAAGGTGCGGTGTGCAGAAAAGAGTGGATCCTTGAAGAAGGGCCGCGTTTTCTGCAGTGCCTGCGAGAAGACCTTTTATGACAAAGGCACTCTGAAGATACACTATAATGCTGTTCATCTGAAGATCAAACACAAGTGCACCATCGAGGGCTGCAACATGGTCTTCAGCTCCTTACGCAGTCGGAACAGGCACAGTGCTAACCCGAACCCACGGCTGCACATGCCCATGAACCGCAATAATCGTGACAAGGACCTGCGGGGCGGTCTGAGCCCGAGGCAGGAGGATGGAGCCGAGGGCGAGAAGCGAGACTTCAGTGCCATCTCAGAGAGCAGGACCGTCTCAAGTTTCATCATCCGCAACTCAGAGCCCAAACTCCACGGCTCTTTATCCAGCATGAGCCAGAGCGGCATCCTCTTTCCCAATCTAAAGACTGTGCAGCCCGTGCTTCCCTTTTACCGGAGCCTGGTGACCCCAGCGGAGCTGGCTCATACTCCGGGCAGCCTGCCCTCTCTCCCGCTTCTGTCTTCCTCGGTGCCCATCAGCACCGGTCACATGCAGAGCGGCTTGGAGCCGGTGCCCAAGAAGAAGTCCAGAAAGTCCAGCATGCCCATCAAAATTGAGAAGGATGAGCTGGCGGCGGAGGGCATGTCCGAGGAGGAGACTCCACCCCTCAGCCCCTGCACAGACACAGAAAAGTGCGACATCAGCAGCATGGGGCGTGAACCTGTGGACTGTGACGTCCGATCCGGCCCCAACTCACAGGACACGCAATGGGACAAACTAACTCAGGAGGACAGTCGCATTGTCTCGTCGTCGTCTCCTTCTCTCTTTCACACTAAACAGAACGATGAAAAAGAAAGGGAGTCCTCAAAATGTGAAGAACCAGCATGCAGTTCGCGGCCAGACCAGCCCTGCGGCCACCGACTGGCCCATTTCACACACGGCAGTGAAAACTGTGCAGACGGCTGCAGCGACCCAGAGCCCATATGTCCAAATGATAAAGACGAGCAGGCGCACCCGTGCGAGATCTGCAGTAAGACGTTTAAAAATTCTTACAGTGTCAAAATGCATTATCGAAATGTGCACTTAAAGGAGATGCACATGTGCACTGTGGATGGCTGCAATGCTGCTTTTCCGTCCCGTCGCAGCAGAGACAGGTAAGATGGTTAGGCTTGAGGGAAATGAATGCGTGTGTAATACGTCTAACCAGGTGTTTTTTCTAAAAGCACATGACAGTTTTTGTGTTGCTGTATTAGGACTAAGAGTTTGAAGATTGCTTTTATACATGAAAAAAAGTTAGAAACAAAAGCATATGGGTTTTCTCTTCAAACATTTTTGCTTTTAATTCTCTAGACACAGTGCAAACCTGAATCTGCACCACAGGCTGTTGACCAAAGATCATTCAGGAACATCTTCTCTCCGCAGAGAGCATCCAGACCTCCCTCACAAAGAGCCCCTCAGCCAGATGTCTGTCATCCTCAAAGAGAGTCACCGTACGGGCCTCGTCTTCCCCATGAGTAAATTGCAGGAGAGAGCATCTGAGCCGGTAGAGGGTGCTGTGGAGAATGAGGCGGTGCTGGACCTGAGCACCAGAGGAAGCGCCCAGTCCTGGGACTCAGACATGGGCAGTGAGGAAGGGCTCCCTCTGGAGGACAGTGATGAGAGCTGCGACGGGCTGAGTGTCGGAGTGGCTGTGTCTCCACCTTGCCTCAGTCAGCAGACGAATGGCTCGTCGTCCATCACCTGCCATCTCTGTCAGAAAGTTTACAGCAACAAAGGCACATTCAGGGCTCATTACAAAACGGTGCACCTTCGCCTTCTTCACAAGTGCAAAGTTCCAGGGTGTGACACTACGTTCTCCTCTGTTCGGAGTCGCAACAGACACAGTCAGAATCCAAATCTACACCGCAACCTTGCGATGAATACCTCCCTGAATCAAGAGTAGGGCACACACTCAGAGCCATATTCTCCTAAATATACATATTCAAAGATTTACTCCTAACTCTGAATTCGGGTTCAAAAGCACTCTGCTCTTCGTACTGCACAATCAAGCACAACTGGAAGGACGCAATCATATTTATAAAAACCCGATGTTGTTTACCTTTTTAATGTGGAGATATGTCTTTCATCTCTAATGTAATATCTACTTGACTAACGTTCCTTATATTTATTGATTTTTAAGAGCAGGACAGAAAAACAGATGCCAAGAAATGACTGAAGAAATGACACAGCAAAAGATCAAAGAGACACATGAGAAAGCACATACAGAATCATTTTAATCACAGTAAAACAATCAGTGCTGTTATACAGTATGTTAAGTCCCTCATTCTTTATCCAAAGCCACATAATAATCATGTCTTGTTTTCCTTCTCTGCACTTATTCATTGAGGGGACACATCCCTCCTCAGCATGAGACAGAGACAGAACACTGATAGAGTCCACAGCAGATGAGAGAGTGACTGTTAGAAAGAGCAAGCGAGCGAGCACTAGCGAGTGTTGGTGAGAAAGAGATGAGGAGCACGTTTGCAGGTGCAGGACTCATGTTATCATGTGCTGCAGTGAATTTTCTGCTAGTATATTTGTGTTTGCTTGCTGTTCAGATTTGTTTTATTACAAAAGATTCAGTGAAGTTGATAGATTGTGTTGCTGTTCCAATCAATATGCTCTTTAAAGAGGCTGTTGTGTTCCTGTTGAGTAAGTTATTGTGTGTACATTTTATTTTTAGGGGCCAAGCACCTGCAGTGTTTGTTCATTGTCATTCTTCTTGTTTCATGGGAGTCCCTAGACCAAATTTGGCTTCTGCCACTTAAACTCTATAGCACCAAACAGTTCAGTCTTCACTTTTCTTTTGCTTGTAACTGTTCAACCGTGCAGCTTAGTAACAAGTGTTTGTGATAACGTCCATTTGGCAGGATTTGCTTTGTCTTCACACTCTCTTCTTGTTGTGAAATCGGTCTTTATTTAAGTTTGAATCCTTCTGGTCTCAGTCGTTTTTACATTTGTTACGTTAAATCACGCTATGTCCTATTGAATTGACTTGTAACCACCGCTGTTGTGCTTGGCCCCTTCATTGCTGCTTGCAGCTATATTGCTATAGTTGTCATTCATGTGGAGACCAAAGATTCCTAATCCAGGACGGTGTAAAGCAGCATGAGCAACAGGAGCGTCAGACTGCACACATGGACGCACTGGGGTCCTTGAGAACACTGTAACACACACATATGAAAGATTCAGCTTTGTAACACATTTTCATCAGTTCAATGTGATGTGGCTCTATAATGAGCTTAATATCAGTACGGTCAAAGGATTGTACCAGCAAAGGGTTAGGCTGAGGACAGCAGACGAGGACATACTGATGCTCATAAAGCTGTCTGCGAATCGAGTCTTACACTGGCTCCCACAAGCACACACAACACCTGTGGACATTTATTCCTTTAACTTTGTTTTATGTGTAAAATCTTTTGTAAGCTGCCCTCCTCCCCTCCAACAGAAGTGTATGCTGAAATGTGATGAGAAGGGTTATCAGGATTATAATACCAATCTAACCCATAATCATTTATTTGTGTTCTATAAAATCATTTTTGTGTGTTAATAAACATTTATTTAAAAATATCAGTAGATGTTACTTTTGTACATATTAAACAGAGTTAAGCAGGGGGAAGAAATAAAATCTACCTTTTTTCTTTGTTCTTTTCTGAGCTAAGTGTGTTTTGACAGTCATGTAATGACAAACATAACATTCACAATTTTTGACAAGATCTGTATTTCGTAGCAGGAGGAAAATAAGCCTGACATCAGACAAGATCTGTGATGCTCCAATACTTGAGAAAATGCCATGACCTTGTTAACTACACATTTTTTTATTTTTCATCTAAAGCAAAATACAGTTTTGTTGTGTGTGTGTATTTGTCATTTGCACAGCTTGCACTGGGTTCACTCAGATATGAAATACCTGTGACTAGGCTCAGAGTACAGGACATAAACTACAGACAGTATGTAAAAGAAATGAAGTGTAAAAAATTTAAAATATCTATGGCATGGAATGTAGAATTGTGTCTAGCCACATGCCATCTCTCAGTCCAACATGCATATTCCTTTGAATTTGACAAGGAACTGGAAAGAAGCTGGAGTTCATTTATGTATATTTTGAATGTAGATCTATGTAGCTCTCTATCTAGAGCGTTATGACTGTAATCGTGGATCATGACCCTGGGACGCAAATGAACAGAACTTCTGTTCTCAGCACAAATCTCACATCAGTTAAAGCTGCCACATGCTAAAAATGTTAAAAAGTATACAATTCATTAATTCGCTTTTTTGGCCAAAACAATCATTATCTTCTGGCATTTCCCACCTGACTTGTGTAACTGCTGTATGTGTGTGCGTGGTGAAATAATTTCTATCTTAATTTATTTTTCTCTTTATGTAAAAAAAATGATTACAAAGTCTGAATTCTGTTGTTAATATATATATCTGTAGCATTTACCATTTAAATGCAATTTACGCCACCAAATTACACTTTTGTTTGTAGTGATCTGGCTCCACCTTGTAGCTCTTGTCACACTGAATTTGGTTTGCTTGCTTGAACAGTGGGTCCTAAACCGCACACAAGACAGCATGAGTTTATGGTATGGTTTGGTTCTGTCAAAGAAGTAAAAACCCTGATTCTGAGCTGGTGAAGTGGAGCTAAGTAATGCAGTTTAGAAATTTTTGTGATTTACTTTTTTGCCTCCTCCACCCATTATATATATACATACACACACACATACATATATACATACATACATACACATACATATATACATACATACATACATACACATACATATGTATATATACACATACATACATATATATATACATACATATACATATACACACACACACACACACACACACACACATATATATATATATATATATATATATATATATACATACATATACATATACACACACACACACACACACACATATATATATATATATATATATATATATATATATATATATATATATATATGCGCCATGGTATAATGTGGGGAAGAGCAGAAAACATTCATAAACCTAGATTATTAATCTAATCCACTAACCCTCTTCTAAATGTAGAGTTATTGAATTGTGTCTCTGGAGGAAATAAAACAAAGGATAAGTTCATACACTTTTTCCATTCTTTGTTTTCTTTATGTCTTTGTTTTACTGAATCAACTAAGCTAAACATGATGACAACAGACAAAGAACTGTACACTGAAACACACTAATGAACTAAATGAACATCAGTTTTAAATGGACATTTATCTAACTGTTTTTAAATGTTATTACTTATTTCAGAACATTTACAAAACACTCAGTCATAATTTTCATAATGCTTGCGAAATCATAAAATGGAATGTTCCCACATAACCAAAAATGTTTTTAAAATAACATTCAAAACTAATATTTTATAACTTAATGGGAATGTTAGGAAAACATTCATAGAATATATTTTTGTTAGCTGGGCTTCAGCTGGACACAGAATGCAAAACAAACAAACAAACAAAAACATATGTAAACAACAACAACAGCATAAAAACATGTATAAATATACAAATATACATCTCATGTATAATAGCAGTTTAACATTACAGAAGTGTTTAATTCATACATTTCTTGTCCTGATACAATACAGAGCTTAGAGTTACACAATGATTGAAGTTTATTTTTATTTTTTATTTGGCTGATCCCATACGATATAGCAGGGGTGTCAAACTCAGTTCCTGAAGGGTCACAGCCCTGCAGAGTTTAGATTCAACCCTAATTAAACACACCTGATCCAGCTAATCACGTCCTTCAGTCTTATTTGAAAACTACATGGTTTGTGTGTTGGGGCAGGGTTGGAACTAAACTTCTCCAGGAACTGAGTTTGACACCTGTGCTATATAGTGCATTACCGCCATCTGCTGGAGATAACAGCTTATACCATGGGCAAAACCACTGACAAGCAGACAGCGATCAGGAAATTAAATATCTAAGTAAATTATCTAAAGACCCAAGGGATATTAATATATGTATGAAAAGTATAGTAATTCATGTAACTGTATAAAATATATTATTGAATGTATAAATATTTATTCATTATAAATATGCATAGTTTTAAAACAGCAAGCATTCCTTTTGGCCATGTGGAATGTTGCCCACTGTAGCAAATTTGCTTAAAAGGGAATTGTATATAAATAATTACAATTAATTATGATTAATTACAATTATTTATATCGCTGACAGTAATAACCGTCGCAGAATTAAATTGCCATCAACTAATCTGTTCGTCCAGCGAACATTCAGTTTAAGTTCATATCAACTCTAAGAAAGGATATTTTCTTGGCCACAGAAAATACTTTTCTGAGTATTAATGCATTAGAGCATGTAGCAAGGGTCAAATCGTAAAGGGACATTTAATATGCAAGGCAGAATCAGAAACTCATGTAATTTGTGCACACAACTTTTATTAACTAAACACTAATGCAGACTAGTCTAACAAACAAACAAACAAACTAACAAACTAACAAACAAACATACAATCACTCATACAAAGGGGAAAGGGCTAATGAGAGTTGATGGATGAAACCATCAGGAAAGCCAGAGAATGCAGTTATGGAGAAAGTCATTTAACCATCTCAGTAAAACCATCAGCGCCGTTTATAACGGGGTCTATAACTTGTACTAATAACCTCTGTTTCGTTTAGTTAAATGTACAATACTTGCACTGCTTTTGGTCGGTCGAGTGTCCAGAATGCAGTCTCAGATGAAAGTCTTAATGGTTTTAAGGTTTTGGAGTCCCGATCACGTTCTTCCAGGTTGAAGAGTGATGAATTCCAAAGGTTCTGAGGTAGAAATGTTCTTTCCAGGTAGAAGGTGGAAAAAGCTAAGAATAAGATCTGCTGAGGTCCAAGGAGCTTGGTTGAATGGAAAGACAAGGCCGCAAGGCCTGGCACAAAAACTTAAAGGTGTTCAGAAGAGTTTTAGCTCATATCTTCATCCTCTTAGTATCATCACAGAAACGCAGACTGGGAGGCGTCACTTACGTGAGAGCTTTATCTGCTTTGGAGGTCACACCTCTGTGATGTCAAAGAGCCAATGAGCGTCCTGAACTCATGGAGGGAAAGTTTTTATGGCTCTTTGTTTCTGAGCATGGTAATTTGCATGGGGTTAATGCACAAACTACTTCAGATTCTTAGGACACTAATATGTTGCATAGGTATCAACATAAAATATACACTCTCAATTAAATCGTCCGAAGACGAATTGACAGAGACCAAACATGATACAGTTAAAGTGATATTAACTAGTGATCTATTATAAGCATGCATAAACAGGATAAAATACACAAGAACATATACAAGAAGAATAATAACATACACAATGACCTGAAGGATATGTGTGTTCATTCAAAGAATTAATTCATAGAAAACCAAAGGGAGGAAAGTTCTGTTTTTATGGGCATGGAGTGGGTTTCAGGAGAGCCTGCACTTCGCATCTCACATACTTTTGAGCAATAAAACAGTCTTATCAGATGGTTTCCCTGGTAACTGAGCCTTTTAGGGTGTTCTTCCAGGAGAAGGGTTCAAAGACCCTCACAATTTGTTTGTGGAATGAGAGGGTTTCCTGAATTATTCATTAAATATAATGACTAAATGTGTGTCTGATTCGTCCATACGCTACACCACCTCAGGTCTAGAACAATTTTGTTATTGCTTACTAAAATGATTAAATTGTTTTTGGTACTTGAAATAAAGCTATAATAATAATAATAATAATAATAATAATAATAATAATAATAATAAAAAAAATAAAAAAATAAAAAAATAATAAAAAAAATATATATACACACACACACACAAACAAACAAGATGATATAGATGATAATATATATAAGATGATTTTTAAGCTCAGAGATTGTTAAAAACCCACCTGAACATGTGAACAATTGCCAGAATGGCAGATGAAAATCTGACGAATTTCAGCATTTTAAACACAATACCACATTGACTTTACAATCTTAATGATAACATTTGTCAACTAATTTATGTTATGATTTTTTCATACATTCACAATTAGACAGTTGCAGCATACTTTACATTGGAAATTAAATCAAAATGAATACATCTGAGAAACAATTTTACAGGTTCCTGAAACCGGTTGAAAAACCAGACCAACAACTTCTCATTACTACTTCACAGTTGTTGGCAAAACCAGCACAACTACTTCTTTCAGGTTTTATGGTGGTTGGCAACTCAGCTTAAAATGTGCATTACCGCCACCTACTAGACTGGAGTATGGGCAGTAGAATGGCATCAAAAGTAGTAGAGGTTAAATTTTTTTTTTTTCCAAAATACATTAAACCTTTCAGTAACTACCTTAGATTATGTATTCATGCTAAACTTTTTCCACTTAACCCAGTGTTTTTTTAAATAATTTATTAATAAACTGTGTACTCTCCCAGATGTTTTCCCTATTAAATGCTCAAATTTCATGTTTTGTTCACCAATTTGTGCTGTTAACTCTGCCTTATCCTCCTCAATTTTTGCAGTCTAGTAGCACAAAAAACAGTGCAACCTCTGAAATGAACTTTTAAATACTGCTGTGGCGTATCATGGGACGTGGGAGAAACCAAATGCAGAGGATGGAGGGGATTGTTTGCTTTAGAATAGAATGCATTTACAATGGTGAAACATGTTAAAGTTTTTTTATTTATTTATTTATTTTTTTTATGAGGGCATATGTAAAAAGCTTATAATACTGAGTTGTTTTTATGTAGTGAATGTGATTCTTGGTTGTTTGCATCCCTGTAAATGGTTGCATCCATGAGTATAAATGCACAGTAGCTGAACTAGCAAATGATTGTGAGTCTGAATTGGAAGTTGGAGAGTGAAGAAAACACTAATGACTGGAAATATAACAAGTGAGAAATCCATTTTAATGCTATTGGCTTTTCCCTTTAACTTTTTTTGTGTATACTTACTTTGCCTGTGTATTTGTATTTGTAATTTTGTTGAAACATCTAACTAATAGGAAATTTGTGTTGAGATTGACTGTCATGGACCAATCAGAAGTTGTTATTGTTTTATTTGGAGGTGGGATCAGAGAGATTGACTCAAATAGCTTCAGGTGAGACTAACTTCAGTTTTTGCATCGTGTATTTTTAATTTTTCGTATGTACGTTTTAGTTTATCAGTAGTTTTTTATTTTTTTTTATTTTTATTTTTTGCTTCCTCCCCCCTTAAGACTATAAGCTGCCGCGTTTTGAGTGCTTTTGAGACTTATTTTATACACAAACAATCGGTGATTCTGAGGATGGGTTGTTTGTTAATTTGAAATTTGAGTGCCTTACCAATGATGGAATTTGTATACATGACTGAAAAATAATAATGGTTTGATTAGTGCATATAGTTTATAAATTCAGGTTTGGTTATTTGAAGAAATTAATTTCTGTTTGCTTGCGTGACTGTCTATGGTTTTGCCCATCACTATAAATGCACACTAGCTGGACTAGGCCAGATTTATCAGTATGAGATAGCAGCTGCAGTGTAAGTGTCAGGATTATGGACTCTTTTTGTTGTGTTTTTGCTCCCCATGTGTTCCCTGTGACCCAGTTTCTCCCTCACGTTGATTGTTGATTTGATTCCAGGTGTGTCTCGTCTTTCTCCCTAATTGTCTGTGTATTTAAGGTCTTGTCCATTCAGTTAGTGTTTGTCAGTTCTTGAACATCATTCCTTGTGTTTCCTGTGTCTCCTACGCTCCCTGTTGGATTATTAAAGACTCTATTTGTGAATTCTCCGTGTCTCCTCGTTCCGTGTTCCTGAAAAGTGTGACAGTAAGGATGCAGAAAGGGATTGTCATGCTTGAAATTATGTGCCTACTTTAATCATTGGAAGGTAGTGTCATTTTTTCACCTCATTTGTTATTTGATTATTTACCTTGGTTGATTCCCTTGATGGTTCTTTTTAATAAATGAAAACCTATATCCAGTAAATGTTATGAGCCAATTTGGGGTTTTATTATTATTATTATTATTATTATTATTATTATTATTATTATTTATTTATTTTTTATTTTTTTTGGTTTGTTAACAGTCCTGTTGAAGGTTGAAAACATGCAGCTGATTGAATGAGACGGCTGAACTGCATCAAGAGAGAAATGGCATCAGATGAGAAGCTCAGCCAGTGTTTGACTTCATACCTGTGTCTTTCCTCTTCATCTGTGGTATATTCACACTTTATTATTATTATTATTATTATTATTATTATTGTAAGAATCATTTCCTCTATTTTTAACTTGATGTTTGTTTTATGTACAGACAAACTGACTCTGAGGAATAATCAATTTAGAAGAGCTTGACAGTGGCAAACACTTCTTTATTGTCATGGGCTGTGACTATACAATGCATGGTAAGACTTTTAAAGCTCAAATACAGAGGTTATTGCTTGACAGTGTGTGAAAGTCCTGGGTTTCACATAATCTGCTCTGGTTTTTGCTCTTTCAGATCCTTCGCTTTCCTGGGCATTGTGTGAGTAAATTGTTTTCTTCACTGTGGTGTTTGGTGAGGTTAGCCGTGTTTCAGTATTTGTGAGATGTTAGATCTGAATTTCTGAAGAACCTTGCACCAACAGGT
>JAFVLL020000905.1:0-15650 GCA_021397915.2 Tor tambroides | reverse complement strand
AGAAAAAAAAAAAAAAAAAAAAAATCAACCAAATCAACACGAGTATAATTGTGAGCTTTCACAATTTCTTACGAAAATTAATAATTTTCCAAGCCTAACTAAATAACTGGAGGCAGAGTTATTTTTAAGTCCATGTAGATCACAAACCACTGAAATCGGCTGATAAATGTAAACGTTATCGTGTTTTTATCCAGAAAAACCGCAGCTCCCCATTTACCTCCATTTGTTTTTAAAGCAGTCTTGCCCGGATAAATATGGCGGATGCATTGACGTATCGCAGCAACGGCTCAAAGCGGCCAATGAGGCGTCTAGGTATTACATATGTCTATGTGTGATCTTAACACTGGTACCTTGAGGAACAGAGGTTTTCTCGATGGGCATCTTCTGAACAGCTGCAAGAAACCAGTCACATCAAGAACTCAAACACAAGAAACAACATTTCAAACAACATATTCAAAAGAACATGGCCTGTTAAACATTATCTTCTAAACCGTCATTCAGTTTTTGGCCTTAAAGAGATTTGCTAATGACGTTATTTGCTAATGAACCGGAAGTCTCGCACATTCACAGAAAACAGCTTACTTCTGCATTGAAAGAGAAGGTGGATAGAATCAAATATTCTCTTACCCACGATGACTGTTTTCCATTCCATTCATGAAGCTTTGAACAGCAGGACTTGTGCCAGAAACTGGAGCACACTATGAGAGAAATATCATCTGTCAGGATGTGTTCAACTGTCTGTTAATTACACCCCTATTATTGGTGAGGGTTCTACACAACTAACATAAACAATGGTCTGATAATCACCTACTTACACAGTTACACACTGTTTAGCTGAATTCATAACGTAACGTAGGTGAATGACACTAAAATTAACTGATATGTATTGTTGCATATTAAACAAGATATCATACTAACATTTACATCTCAGTCCAAACCACTTCATTGCTGCAGCATGTCCCACACATTCAGAACATTTGTCTAAGCTTGATATTGCTGAAGAGACAACATCATCTTGATTAATAATTAGTATAGCTGCTTCCTTTTGGCACTTGCCTAAACTGATACCTGTATCTCAGTAATGTTGTTAATTTCAGGTATAATACTGTAGGACTGATAATTTGAGGGTAGCATATTTAATATTTCCATCAACTGTTAAATACATTTGCTCAGCTCTGCCAAGGCAAGTTCAAGTAAATGTCTGCTCATACAACAGCAACTCCAGCTGCATTATATTGTTTTTGGTGTAATTTTAGAGTGGTCATGCAAACCAGATAAAAAAACCCCAAAAACTAAAAGTGTACTATGAGAGCAAAATTAAGAGCCCCAGACCACTTTTAGTGTCCAAACCGAGTAAAAAGTCTGCATTAACTTGTACCTGGACTATTATTATAATATTTGCTTTGAAACATGCAAGCTATATTTTTAATTGAATTGCAGCTCTTTGCCAAAGCAATTGGCAAAGACATTATAAGACACAATTTCAAAGACATTACGTTTTTTGGAGAAGTGTAAAATATTTTTAGTCCATTATAAACCTGTGGCGGACGGATTAGACTGTGGCAGGTCACCAGAATATAGCTAATTAATAGGAAACACTGTAAATAATTCAACCAAAATATATGAATACCTCTTCAACTGCTTCAGTGGAGGAACAAAAGAGCTCTGCTCCTCATTTAAAACAAGCTCTTTGAAATGTGCCCCGAAACTTTGGAATAGTCTGCCTGTAAATGTGAGACTCGCTCCTTCACTAGCTAGTTTTAAGTCTGCTCTCAAATCTCATTTGTTTTCTCTGGCTTTTGAGTGATGCCCGCTTAAGGCTCTGTTGCCAACTTGGCCTAGATTCTATTTTATGTTTTTAATTTTCATATGATGTTTTTCTTATACTGTTTTCGCTGTATTGTATTTTATTTGTTGTACAGCACTTTGGCGCAACTCTGTTGCTTTTAACCGTGCTATAGAAATAAAATTCGACTTGACTTGAATGCTCTGAGCCATCGTATGGTCAGAAACAAACAAGATGAATGCAATTCAATGCTGGCTACACCGTGTTTTGCATAAACCTTTATTAGTTTTTTAAAAAAAATTTAAAAGATAAAAGTATAGCCTACATGCAGATTAATAAATGCACACACTACATGCAGTATATATGTGGGTATGTTTTTATGCACATTTACTGTAAACACATACAGTACAGGTAAAAAGTGTGGGCACTATTACTATTTTTTAATGTTTTTGAAATAAGTCTCCAATGCTCATCAAGCCTGAATTTAATAAATATAGACAAAAACAGTAATATTTGAAATATTATAATTTCAAATAATGTTTTTCTATTTTAACATGCTTTAAAATATAATTTATTTCTGTGATCAAATCTGAATTTTCAACATAATTACTCCAGTCTTCAGTGTCACATGATCCTTCAGAAATCATTCTAATATGCTGATTTATTATCAGTGTTGGAAAAAGTTGTGCTGCTTAATATTTCTTTATAAACTGAGATAATTTTAGTATTCTTTGAATAAAAGAACAGCATTTATTTATAATAGAAATGTTTTGTAACAACATGCACTACTGTTCAAAAGTTTGGGGTCAGTATTTTTATTAAAGAATATGAATACATTTATTCAGCAAGGATGTTAAATTGATTTATTTATTTTTTATTTTATTTTTTTAAAGTGATAGTAAAGACATACTGCTAGGAAAGATTTCCATATTTTGAAAATCCCTGCCAGGATTCAATCAATCAATTCTGTATAAAGTATCACAGGTTTCAGAAAAAATATTAAGCAGCACAATTGTTTCCAACACCGACAATAACCAAATATCAAATCAGTATATTAGAATGATCTCTGAAGGATCATGTGACTCTTAAGACTGGAGTAAAGGCTGATCAAAATCCAGCTTTTCATCACATAAATAAATATAAAGAATATTAAAACAGAAAACCATTATTTTCAATTGAAATATTTCACAATATTACTGATTTTGTCTGTATTTAATAATCAAATGGAAAAAACAAGAACTTGTCCTTACCTGAATGGAAATGTGCGCTGTAAGTTATATCCTGGAGTTGCTGCAGCCGTTGTTTTGAATGCGCTCAACGCTAACCGGAAACGTCCGAGGAACAAAGACGTCACTTCCTTATACCGCTGAATATCCGTTAAGATAAAAATATTATTCATTGACAGTCCTAATTCCCACTCAATGTGTCGTATAATTACATAAATACAACTTATCCACTACCTGGTAAGAACATCACTAAACATGAAGTAAATTAAATTAAATTATTAAATTAAATTAACATACAATGTTAAACACTTTTTTAGAGAATTGTAACATTTTAAAAAAAATAATTAATTGTATTTAAATTCTCATCACTGATTTTATTTGCACTCAATCTTGTGCATTTAGCTAATATATTACACAGCCAATGGCTCTATCAAAACAGAAAGAATAATGAATTAACTTTTTTAGGGGAAAATGCAACTTTGCTGCAATGCTACCTTCAATATGCTTCCTCAGATTTGATGGTGAACTTTTGAAGCCAGACATTTATCTGATCAAAGTCATAACTGAAGTAGAAATGTGTGCTTGATGCATTACAATAATGATCATTGGTTCTCACGTCAATCACACACATTTGAGCTTCCCTTTACCATATTAATGTGCATAAGATAAAATAAAAATGTAGTGTACTTTTCAAGATGAAATAAAATTGTAAGGAGTAAAAAGTACTGTTTTTTCTTCAGAAATGAACTGAGGACTTTATAAGAACTGAGGACTTATAAAGGAACAGAAACAAAAGCGTAAACGAGATGATTAATGAAACACAGGTGATGAGAATGATAATTAAACAAGGACAGGAAAAGCCAAATAAGGGCAAAACGGAAACTGAGGACGAACACACACGTAACACTATTAGTTCATTTTTTAATTAATTAATTATGTGTGATCATTTGAACTGAAAGGTAATTTTGATAATAATAATAATTAAAATGATTGATGTGACACTACATTAAAAACTAAATGACTGATTTCAAATCAACAAACAGAAAAGCACAGAAACACATGATCACTCAGCAGGACTCTCACACACACACACACACACACACACACACACACTGATCTTACTGTCTATATGAGGATTTATTACACACATTTATTCTGATGTTATTTCAGTGACAGAATTTCAGTTGCAGTATTAATGTAATGAAGAGACTCTATAACATCTCACTGTTACTGATTTATCATGCAGCTCAAAGCATTATGGGTAGAATCTCTCATCAGTCTATTCTGATTCATCAACACAGTTTCACTGATGATCCAGAATTAACCAAAAACCCAGGATAGAGCGGCTGAGTGAATGTGGTGTGTTCTGTGTGGATGAGGGTCATTGTGTCAGAGACGCTGTAGAAGGACAGAGTTCCTGCACTGTGATCCACAAACACTCCTACTCTGCTGCTGATGGACTCTACAGGGAGATCAGTCTGTATGTTCTTGTGTATGAATGTATATCCGGAGGAAGAGCACTCCAGACTCCAGGAATGATCATTATATCCAAACACACACTCAACAACTGATCCCTTCCTGCTGATGCTCTTATATGACACTGATACATACACAATACATCCACTCCACTCCAGCTCCCAGTAACAGCGTCCACACACACTCTCTCTACACAACACCTGACGATATCCATCAAATCTGTCTGGATGATCAGGATACGGCTGGACTGTGAATAAAGTGTATGTAATCACTCTGTTGTTCTCAGACAGACGGAGCAGTTTATTCACTGTGTTTGGATCCAGAGTGAGCTGATGGGAATCTGATGGAGATAAAACACATCAGAATCAGGAATTATGAATCTGTTTGATCTTTTCATGTAGCTGAACTCTTCATGTTCAGTATATCATCATTGTCTCAGTCAGGGCTTGAAAACGAAAAAAAAAAAAAAAAAAAATTCCAATCGGTTCACTCCAAGCAGAATCAATATTTTAACGTTTATTGTTTTATCGGTCCGAAACCAGTTGGAACCGGTTGCCTAGAAAATATACCGGTTAATAATGTTTTTTTTTTTTTTTTAATTCTTTGCCTATAATAATAATAATAATAACAACAATAACAATAATAATAACCTAATAATAATAATAATAATAATAATAATAAAGTAGAGCGTTTTCTACTCAAAAAAGAAAAAGAAAAATATGAAGATATCTGGCATCTTAACCCGCTGTGCTTAGTCACAGTCAAAACAGCATCATCTTTTCTAGATTTTGGCCAAATTATAGGCTACTAAGCAAAAGAAAATCTGTTAACGCTTTAAAGACATTAAGGTATTTAAGACATTTAAAAATGGTTGCTGCATTGTTAAAAAAAATTGCTTGGCTGGTTATACATATAGAAGCAAAACATCATTCAAAACTTGATTTGTAAAATAAATAAAACTGTAAAGCTTTTGGAAAATAAAGAAAAGTATTTTCAGCTCTCATTTTCCTTTCCGTAAACTTTGGATCACGTCACAATAAACCCAAGCTCAGCACACTTTTTTTTCTTTTGTTTTGTTAATCTGTCAATAACTTAAGTGAAATATACTTCATGTAGGCAAATATGCTATTCCTTTTTATGTAAGCTTATAGTTTCATTCTGTTTTTATTCTGCAGGTGCGCGTGATCTGTTGAATCCATCTTACACTATCCTCGGATAAACTCTAATGCATTGCCATAGCGGCTGACCTATGATGAATTTACAGCTGAGCAGGCTTTTCACTCATTGGTTGCTTCAGCTTCATATTTGCATATCTGAATTCCTGATTGGTTGACAGCAAATTTCAAATATTAAATGGAACGATAAAATAACGTTATTGGTTAATGGCCATTTCAAATTTTTGACTCTGTTCAGAACTATAAAATTTGATTTAGTTTCTGTTTCTGTCAAAATTTTGTTCGTTTCCAGTTTTTGTTTTCGTTCCTTGAACGGGTTCAGAGCCCTGGTCTCAGTACAGATGACCAGATATCCTGTGCTAATCATCATTTACATCATCAATTAAAAAACTCTTCTTTCTCCTTCTACAGAAGAACATGAACACACTCAGTGAGTTTTCTGCTTGTTTTCTTACTGACTTACATTGTAGGAAGTGGTTCCTGGTCCTGGGAACAATGTTGGTGAGTGTTTCTGTGGAAATCAACAGACATGAACAGTGTGATTCTCACCGATCCACTGCATCCATTTCTAACACATTTCTAATGATGTTCTCCAGCGATATGAGATGATGATGGACTGGTTTTCTGAGAGCAGATGAATGAATCTCCAGGACTTTACCTCTGTCTGAGATCTTCTTGAGCTCCTCTTTGCAGAAATCCTCCAGTTTGTCTCTCAGCTGATGGACAGATTCTCTCAGAGCATCAAAAGAGACGAGAGAACTGAAGAGATCATCATTTACGTCTGTAGATTCAGGAGGAGCTGAGAGAGACTGGAAACTCTACAGAAAACAGAAATCAAAACCCATCAGCTCCACACTTCACCCAATAACCTGCTCCAACATCAGATTTGACTGATCTTTAGTAACTCACCTCAATCCAGCACTTTCACAGCATCAGCTTCATTCTCCTCATATTCTTTACATCACATTAGAGCTACAGATTCTAGTATTTGACAATTATACTATGTGTGAACTTTCTAAGAAAGGGTTTAGATGAAAAAACATCTGCTAAGAACATAAATGTCCATCTAACAGCTCAAGCTCATCAATGGAGTCTCATTGTAGGGTGGAGTAGATTTGCTCAGGAAAAGCAGCTCAAAGGCTATGATTAGATTGACCATTATTTATAACTTTCGCTCAAGTCCACTATGATCTGTTCTTCTAGATCTGTGTTACCTGCAGGAACTGGATGTGATCCTGTGTGTGTGAAAGCTGCTCCAGCTCAGCGTCTCTCCTCCTCAGATCATTGATCTCCTGCTCCAGTCGCTCCAGTCGTCCTTCAGCTCGACTCACTGCTTGCTTTTCCTGATCTCTGATGGAGCGGATGAGCTCAGAGCGGCTTCTCTCAATGGAGCGGATGAGCTCAGTAAAGATCCTCTCACTGTCCTCCACTGCTGTCTGTGCAGAGCGCTGTTAGGACACAGTGATTCAGGCTTCAGTGAGTCTGAACTGAGACTGAGACAAACTTCTCTTCTTCTCCAGACTCACCTTATGAGACTCCACAGCCTCTCTCAGCTGCTGAAGATCTTTCTCTCTCTGCTGGATTCTCTGCTGGAACGTCTTCTGCGTCTCCTTCAGCTGCTTCTGCAGGACAAACAGATGATAGTGAATCTCACAGAAAACTACTGCCACTAAATCATCATGTGAACAGATGAATCCAGTAAACGTAGGGTGAGGCAGGTTAAAGGTCACTTATCTCAAATGATAACCAATGGCTGTAGGTTCAAAAAAGTGATAATCAGTTACAAACAATATACATGAATTATTGTGAAGTATAAGGACTGTCTCACACTGCAAGTTTAAGTATTGTAAAAGTGAAACTGACAGATGAAGAGCTTCACACTGACAGTGTTTCTGTGTCTGTAATTAAGCTGTGACTCTAAACAGAAAACAAATGCACTTATTAGATCACTACACTGAGTATTAACTTGATCGCTAGTTTTAAATACCTGTTTCTCTGTCCTCTGCGCTGCAGCTGATACGGTGTCATGGTTTTCATGTTCATCCATCATACACTGCACACATATACATTTCTGGTCAGCGCGACAGAAAACCTCAAGGATCTTCTCATGTTTCTGGCAGATCATCTCCTGAAGTCGTCCAGTGGCTTCAGTCAGATTGTGTTTCTTTCCTTTAAACAAACTCTCATGTTGTTCAAGATGATTCTGACAGTAAGAGTTCAGACACACCAGACAGGACTTGATGGCTTTGTATTTTCTTCCAGTACAGGCATCACACTGCACATCTCCAGCTCCAGCATAACAGTCTGCAGGAAGTTTGGTCTTCTTCAGATTCTCCACCAGCTCAGCCAGCATGGTGTTTTTAGCTAAAGTAGGTCTTGGACTGAAGGTCTGTCTGCACTGAGGGCAGCTGTAGACTCTCTTCTGATCCTCCTGATCCCAGAACCCTGTAATACAGCTCTTACAGTAATTGTGTCCACACTGGATGGTCACTGGATCCTTCAGGAGATCCAGACACACTGGACACATCAATTCATCCTGAGAAAATCTAGCTTCTGCCATTTTACTGCATGAATACAGAGACACAAACACACAACAGCTCAACTACACTTCAGTTTCTCTTTCCCTGAACTGATGAGTTTAAATACGTTTGAGTGACGTTCCCAAAACAGGTTTATCTGTAAGTCTGTAAAGCAGGTTCCTCATTCATGCTCCTGCAGAGCCACATTTTTCGACACCTGTTTTTAAAGTAAATCTATTTACAGTCAATGCAAGGTGCATTTGTTTAGAGATCAAACTAATGTAGCATGTTAGCTCAAAAGGGAAATCTATATAAATGATTACAATTAATTATAATTAAAGCTGCAGTCCGTAAGTTTTGCCTCTTTGTCGCCATCTATGTTAGAAAATCTGGAATTGCAAGCTGCTTGCGGAATTATCTCGCTTGCGTGGGTTGTGAGTCGGCACGGCTCCAGTGCGGATGAATCTAATGTTTTGAGGTGAATGTGTGGCAGTCAGTCACCGCACCGGTGTGGATGTTTACTGTACTTCACAATCACAGATTCTAGCCTAAGTCTTGGAATATATGACCCAAATAAGAATTTTCACCGTATATTGTCATCCGAACAAGTAAGTAGCAAGTCTGCCACGTTTGTTCTGACCACGTTTGTTCTGTTGTTGTTGTTTTAAAATGTGTGTTTGGCTCAGTGTTGATGTCTGTATTGGTTGTTTATTAAGTTTTAGTTTTATTTAATTTTAGTTATTTTAGTACTTCATACTACATGGAAATGAAATAATATATATATTGAATTTATTTTTATATGTATGTATATGTATATGTGTGTGGCTGTACATACACATGTCATTGTTTTTTGGTGTTTGGCTTAGTGTTATGTTAGAAGCATTATTATACTCATACCTTTTGTTGTTTTAACATTTTAAGTTGTTTTTAGTGTTACTTTCTTTGTTTTCATTTAAATGTTTAGTTTTTGAAATGTTGTATGCATTTGTCATTTTTAATTTCTTTATTTTCTTAAATGTGTGTATATATAGTATTTACAGAGTTTTGACTTTTAGTTTTAGTTACTTTTTCTTATTTGTAAGTCGCTTTGGATAAAAGCGTCTGCTAAATGACTAAAAGTAAGTAAAGTAAAGTAAAAGTTTAAGGGTGGGGTTAGGTGTAAGGGATGGGTCAACAGTGTAATTATAAATGTAAGTACAGAAATTAATTACATATAGGTATTTTTAAAAATAAGTACAATGTAAAAACATGTATTTACACAATAAGTGCATTGTATCAAATGATTAATTTAAATGTAAGTACATAGTAGTTAAGGCCACCTAATATAAAGTGGGACCAAGAAAATTGTGACATTTCATAGATTTCCTATACACAATCCTGAGCGATTGAAGCTGTGGTTGCTCGCGCTGCACTTGGATATCAACACACCCGAACATGCTGTAATATGTAAGAGAGTGTACAGTGATCATTTTTTCGAGGATGATTTCAAACCCTCCCAGCAAGGAAATCGCCGTTTTCTGAAAGCGTCGACTGTGCTCAAAACGTTTTTACAGCAAACAGAGGTATGTATGTTTTTTTTACTATATTAGATGCATTAATGTTTTTTTTCTCGTCAGTGTGTTTCATAACGTGTGAATGTTTATTTATTACTAGTGCTGTCAAACGGTGTGCGGTGTCGCATATAAATAAGTTTTAGTTTGCATAATATATGTGTGTGTTCTGTGTATATTTATTATGTGTATATATAAATACACACACACAGCCATGTATATATATTAATGTTACATGTATTTAACACGTTTATATTTATATTCATAAAATTTATATTATAAATAAATATATTTAATATATAAACATAACATATTTTCTGAATATATGCTGCATGTGTGTGTATTTATATATACATAATAAATATAAACAGCATACATACATTTTATGTAAACAAAAACTTTTATTTTGGATGCGATTAATCGCGATTAATCGTTTGACAGCACTATTTATTACTAATGTCTTCCTATTACTAATGACGTGTTAAACGGTGTTTGACTTAGTATTTGCACGTTCAACTTGTAAACACTGACTCTGTACTTCCACCTACGTCAAGCGTGACCTTTTCAACGTAATTGTGTGCATTGTTGAAGTCATGAGCAGCGCTCATAAGAACAGAGCAAAATGACATTTGTGTTTATAAAGCATACAGTATATTTTTAAAACGACTGATCGTTTCGCTAGATGAGACCCTTATTCATCATCTGGTATAGTTTATATCCCTTTGAAGCTGCACTGAAACTGCAATTTTGACCTTCAACAGTTTGGAGTCCATTGAAGTCCACTATATGGAGAAAAATCCTGGAATGTTTTCATCAAAAACCTTAATTTCTTTTCGACTAAAGAAAGAAATACATAAACATCTTGGATGACATGGGGGTGAGTAAATTATCAGGAAATTTTAATTTGAAAGTGAACTAATCCTTTAAAGGGACATCATCCAAAAACAGTGACAAAATCAGAAACTCACATAATTTGTGCACAAAAGTTTTATTAAATAAATACTAAAAGATAACTAGTCTAAACAAACAAACATACAATCACATATACATAGGGAGAAGGGCAAAGGAGCCTGAATGAATGAATGAAACCATTAAAGAAACAGGGAATGAAGCTATTAAAAGGAGTCAGTTAAAGGTGCACTAAGCAAATTTTGCCAAACAATGCTGATATTTGAAAGCACCAAAACAAACACGCCCATACCCCAACAGGACTTCGCCCCTATTTTGATATCTCTGCCCTTCACGTATACACAACCCTGGCAACGATGATGACGGTATCTGCTATGCCTGCCGGCCGAGGGTATAATGTCATCAATAAATGAAAGTTTATTACCGTGGGTACATTGACTGTTTTCCCTTTGGTGTCACTTGTACAGAGTTTGGGGGACTGGGTAGCACTGCCCAAGCCGTCTCACTGGCTCATTCAGACAATCCCAATCGTGATTCAGTTTGCTGGGCGTGCCCCAGGATTCAGTGGCGCTCTTTTTACCTCGGTGGAAAACAAAGACGCCTGTGTCCTACATGCAGAGATTGCAGTCCTGCTGGAGAAGGACGAAATACAGCCTGTCCCTCCAACCAAGATGAAGTCAGAGTTTTACAGTCCTTACTTCATCTTACCCAAGAAAAGCGGTGGGTTAGTCTTGAATCAGGCCCTGCACATGCTCCCCTTCAAGATATTGATGCCGAAACACATTCCCTCATACGCTTATACTTTCACGTCTTGATTTTACCTCGACAGAGACCGTTTCTTCATTTCTTCAAGGGCCAGATATACCAGTACAAGGTCCTTCCCTTTAGTCCATCCCTGTCTCCCCGTATCTTCTCCAAGGTCGCAGAAGGCTGTTACAATCTGATTCTCAACTAACTCATGAGATCTGTTGTGCGACCACAGGGACTTGGTGGTCAAGCACCCCAGCCATCTGGGGCTTTGGGTCAACTGGGAAAAGAGCAAGCTCTCCCCTGTGCAGAACATCTCTTTCTCAGTATGGAGCTAGAATCAGTTATCGCTGAACTGCATGAATTCAAGATCAAGATCTGTGGAACCTCCAGGTGTGGCTCCTGGATGGAACGCTGAAGACTTAAGTGACCTATAACAGGGAGTGATAGACACTATCACTCAAACCAGAGCCCCCTCTAACAGGCACTTATGAAGGGAAACTTTACATCATGACGCAGTGGAAAGCAGGTCCCTGGAGAAGCATGATCTGATCATCAGGTTCCTGAGAGGGGCTAGGAGGTTAAACCCTCCAATACCCCACCTCATCCCCTCTTGGGATTTCTCCTTGCTGGGCTACAGAGAGCTCCCTTTGAGCCACTTGAGTCAGTTGAGCTTAAGATTCTGTCTTTTAAGCTCCTGACCTTGCTTACTTCCATCAAAAGGTCGGGGGACCTGCAGGCATATTCGCTCAACAAAACACGACTAAAACTCGGATCATTTGACTCTCATGTGATCCTGAGACCCCAGCCTGGATATGTGCCCAAAGTTTCCATCACTCCCTTCCAGGACCAGGTGATGAACTTGCAAACAGTCCTAGCAAGATGTTTTTACAATTTCCGGGTTGAACTAGTTTCCTACTGTGTATAGGGTACAAACAGGTAATAGGCAGCTGAACTGGCTTTGTGTCTCACTTGAGAGAGAAAGAGAGAGAGAATTGTGCCGTCATTCTCCTCAAAGAGGGGATGCAAGCACCTTTTCTGCACTTCCAAAGATTTCCCCAGTTGGTGCAACCTCTCTAGGCCCAGTACTTGAGTTGTATTCCTGTTAGATTAGCCCCTGTACTGGGCTAGGTGCCCATACATGAGATTCCCTTCAGGTAATCCTGTATGCATATTTTTCCATGGTACAGTTTTGCTATTGGTAGACCTGTGTCTTTCCTTTGAAAGAATTCCTTCTGTCCGACCTTACGCTGATAATAGTTCTATCTCTACTCAGGTAGGATCTACTGCAATGGTTCCTTGTCAGTTAGTCCATATGTTTATTCCCCATGTCACCTCACTGTAGGTAGAATGTGGCTCCACAACATTCCCCAATGTAAAGCTACCTCTCACACAGTTTTTGAAAAAAGATATTTCTGTATGATGGTTTCCTCATGGGGACTAAAAAATTTCCCCACGAGAAATGTTCCCTCTTAACTACATGTGTGCTAGACCGCGCAGAAGAAATAATGTGCCACGCACATGCAAAAATGAGTTGGGAAAGCCATTCGATATGAATTCTAGTAAATGCAAAATAATTACAATGCTCGTGTAAACCACTATAGAGTTGGTATTGCTATAGTGTTAGAACCGGGGAATGTGGTTTACAGGCGTCATAGAAAGAGAATGATGTGCGCCAAATGAGTAGAACTCGAACACTTTAACGGTTGCAGACGAAATAGCTTAACACAAGAGCCAATGCAAATGCAATGACGAGAAATAAAACTTCATCATGTTTTGAAGAAAAGTGGTGAAAATGGCAGATGATGGGCACAGAATGATAGCAAAACTCAGAGACATTTACAGTCACACACAGGTGTATTGTGAAACCTGTACTTCATAGGGAGATTTAGATAATTATATAAGAATTCGCATGTTTTTTGAAAATATTTAGCTTACAGATCTCAGTTTAAAATGCTTCAGTTTAGATTAGATTAGATTAGATTAGATTAATAAACTTAATAAACAGTTGACCTCAAAAAGGGAACTCATGAGCAATATCTGCTTCATTTTTTTCATATTATATTATAATATGTATATATATTATAATATATGTAATTATAAAGTTCCCTCCTGGTGGAATGACCTGCCCAACTCAATCCCAGCAGCTGAGTCCTTAGCCATCTTCAAGAATCAGCTAAAACACATCTCTTCCATCTTTATTTGACCCTCTAACTCTACCACTCTCTATTCTAATTCTATTCTTAAAAAAATAAATAAATAAATTGTCCCTTTTAGACTTGCACTCTATTCATTTACTGCTAGTTTTCTTAAAAAACAAAACAAAACTAACACTAGCTTTTCTAATCTTTTTGTATTCTGTCAGTTTTCTTTTTATTTATTATACAATTAGCAAAAGCAAAAAAGGCCTCTAATACTAGCTTGCTCTATTCTTTTTCTATTCTATGTTTTCTTTTTATTTATTATATAATTAAAACAAAAAACCTTGCTATGTGTACTGTGTTAAGCTATCTGAGACTTGTTATAGCACTTGCATATCATTGCTCTTTTGTTGGTTTTGATTGCTTCTATTGTCCTCAATTGACCTTATGCACAGAGCGCTATTTAGGACTTCCGGATAAAGATAAGCCAGCTCATAATCTTCCGGTGAAGCTCATTTTATATGTGCTATATATAGGTAGAGACTCTCACAGAAACATCTCCTGCTTCATTCTTATCAGAAACTGAGAAACAAAATAATTGCAACACCGTAAATAATGACTGCAGAATTAACATACAGTTTCATGTTAATAAACAACATATAGTTTCATATGCAGAGTCTGGTAATCCCAGGAAAGTACCCACGTAAGTATAACTGTACAATTAAATGCTAACAAATAAACACTATCGTAACTGTTTAGGCAGTTAGGCTAATCTCTTAAAGGACATTGTAATTGTATTCTCGATAATCAATATCTTACCTTCATAGCCAGGAGATGGCAGTAGATGATCACTCATTGGCTGCAGCTGCCATTTCAACTTAGTTTTTCACGTCTTTTGATTTATTATAAAATAAATATTATAACAAATTTAGTACTTTGTTGCACTGAGGTATAAAGTATAGCAAGTGCAGGAAGTCACAAAGTCACAGCCTATAATGCTGAATTATTTAAATACCTATATAGTCAAATACAAATTAAATAAGTTGGTATAACAAATAATATTCAATATTTTGAAATGTTTAGATTTAATTTAATAACTAGGCTACATCGTTTAAATTTTATCCAACACAGACCTGTAGTTTTGTTAGTCTGCTTTATTTTGACATCGGCTCATCAGATGATTCATTCCGTCAATCATAGCAATGACTCGCGGCATGATTTAACGGATTCACTCGCGTAAATTTAACATTCGCATTTTGTCATTCCTGAAACGGAATACATGAACATTTGGTCATCTTAAACAAAACTTTTCTCCTAATTGTGAATGGTTTATGTAGAGAAACCGAGCAAAGGGCGCTCCTCTTACTGCACAGTACACTTGACCGGAAATGACTGAGCTGGCTTCTCTACAACCAGGAAGTAACCGTGCATAAGGTCAATTGTAAGCCACTTTGGATAAAAGCATCTGCTAAATGACTAAATGTAAAAGTAAATAATATTGTATTAAATATTATATTATATTAAACTATATATTATAATATGTTGTATTATATACTGTAAAAAATATTTTCTCATGTAACCTAAAATTTGAATTATTTAGTTACATCAAGTGTCAAATCAAATATAAATAGCACATTAAAGTTAAAAGTTACAAACTTTTTTTGTGTGCTCCCTGTTTTTGCTCAGGTGGCCGAAATGTCTGCCCAATAGAGAAAAGTTTTGCTCAGCAAGAAAAAAAAAATTAGAGGGAACATTGCCCACAAGGTCAAAAATTACTAGTATTAATATATTTGTAGGGACATAATGTAGGGATAATGTAATGTAAGGAATACCAGAAGCACACACACACACACACACACACACCAAACACACACACACCAAACCAAACACACTTGTGTACCTGCTGTGTGTAAATGTGGTCTTTTCTCTGGTGTCTCTCTCCTTCATCAACAGCACTGGGACACTGTGTCTGAGGGCAAAGGTCAAGGGTTAAGGGTCACACCCCTGAGTTCGGTTCTGGCTTTTTCAAGTGTGATGAATAACAGAGAGCAGCTGGACAGGGGTCTTGTCCTCACACACACTCATGTCCAAACACACACACACACACACACACACACACAC
>JAFVLL020000904.1:0-41186 GCA_021397915.2 Tor tambroides | reverse complement strand
ATGTGTTCTAAAATCAGCTCAAAATAACAAACATGTTTGATGACCTCCGATCACAGCGGAGTCTGTGATCATCATACTACGCGATTTTCAATGAAATCTGTCAACTCAAATCTACATACTGGCTCTGACTTGCGGCAACTAGCTTCAACTTGTTCGGACTGTAAATAGGGGCAAAAATTTTGCAGTGTATTCCAGCCTATACGAACACACACACACACACACACATAGAGAACATGATATTTTAACACACTATGTAAGTTTGCCAGAGGGACACATTGAAACGTAACCTGATTAGATTGCTTGACTCTATAGTCTAGGGCCACTTCAGAGCTAAACTGGTCCCAAGATGCAATTCAGCGCTGGTAAGACAGACACTTGGGTTGTGGCTACGACTGGAAATGAACAATGAAATAAATTTTGTACCTATTAGATTGTGTTTTTTAGCCTACACCTACCCCAACCCTAAACCTACCACTTACAATAACGGAAAAAAAAAAAAAAAAAAAGTAATTATTGTTGTACAGTGTGACAAAAAATTACGCTGTATTGATGTGCGCATGCCCAGTAGCACCATACGTATCCCTTCTAGCCTTAACCAGACACTTGCAGCTACAGGTCAGGCAGTCAATGCAGCTGTTTGCAGTTTGACTTTTATAATAAATTCATCTTTCAACCTGTTCTGCATCCAAAACAACAAACACTGCTCTTTCGAACCATTTAATAACCAACCAAACCATCTTAATATTTGATATGATACAGGCTTCATTAATTTATCAAACTTATATTTTGTATTTAAAAGGCCTTTTGGCTAATGCTCCGATGTTTTTAGTGTAATGACTGTTGTGGTTTCCTCTCATTAGTCTATAATTAAAGAACCATCAATCTCTCCTGTGGGCTCCAACATAGCATAAATAATTTACTTGTATATTCAAAACTTTCATTAGATTTCATTAATATTAACCACTCAAACAATCCCCACAGTCCTGCGAAACGCAAAGAGAAAGAGAGGGGGAGACAGTGAGAGAGGCAAACTGAGCGCTCAGCACGGAGAGAAAGATTGTAACCGCAACGAGAGCCGAAATACTGATTATTTATGCTGGCACAGTTACAAGCAAACTCCAACGTCACACACATATACTGAAGGCTCTTGGATAATTAACGTTTTGCATAACGGCAACAAAGACTTGTATTGAGAACATTATCTATGACATCAGCATGACATCACTGCTTCCACGTCAGTATAGCTGAAGTGACATTTGTTTATCCGTTTAATTTCTGGAATATCTGTAAACTGACACAAAGGGCCTACGGCTCTTCCTGGCCTTTTAGCAAACAGGAAAACAAACAAGACAAAACAGTCAAAGTGAGTCATGAGCTAATATGGCATCATTGGTTATGAGCTGGACAGTCCAATATTAAACTGAAAATTACAGCCACAAACATAAATTCCCCCTCTCAACTTTTGTGCATCCAAACATTTGTATAGGGCTGCTCGGAAATAGAAATCCTGGATAACGTCATATTGGAAAAACGAATATATGTCAGCTAATATTAGCTAATAGTCAGTTCAACAAACCACAAAATCAAAGTCCAGATCTGAATATCTACCACTGGAGCCACACCCAAGTTAGCTGAACGCAGACTGGGAGAACAAACTGTCGGATATCCCATAATGCATCACTGCATGCACACCCAGTTCTAACACACACAGCTCAGATAAAGGCTACACACTAACATGAAATACTACTGGAAAAGTGAGTGTTACTTACTTTTGATCTCTATGATGTTTTAATTTCAAAGCACCATTTGACATTCTTTAAATAGGTCATCATTTTGATTATTTGATGTTCTTTGACATTCTTTTAATATTTTTTTTATTATCGTTTTTTTTAAAAAAAATCATCAATTCAAATGAATCCTTTCAATTCATTTTTTACCTTTTTTAATGAATTATGTTCAACATAATATTTTAATGTAAATTTTGAAAATTCTGTTTAAAATTTTTTTTAAGATACAATAGAACGCCAAGATTAATATAAAAATTTGATTTTGTCAAATTGCCAAAATGGTCTTTGATAGTCTTGGAAGCACCAGTAAGAAAAACCACAGTCAGCGATGTTTTGCAGCAGTTGCCATCTTTTTACAGCAAAATCGATTTATGGAGTTACATTATGGTTGTAGAAATTTCAACTGGTTTCAAATGTTCTGTTTGTAAAGAAAAACAATATGAAAAGAATAGGTCATTTTTAATGAAACGTACAAAAAATACTAACTACTAAAAAGAATTGTTTATTATTATTACGTGGTAAGCCAGCAAAAATTCTGCTGGGGGCGGGGCATCATTCCAGCAGACAAAAACCATTAATAGGGTGAATGATACTTTTCAAACCACAACTGAAACTTCCTTCAGAGCTCAGTTTTGCAGCCAAATGGTTCACCTGTACTTCTATGTATTTTGCACCACCCATTGATTCTTCATTCAGATGCCCACTTTACCAGCCGCTATTCTATCCTTCACTGTAGGTAGGGTATACATCATATGACGTCACATTGGTATACATCAAATACATGAGAAAATGGTTCTTTGAAAGATGTGGTCTCATCTGACCACAAAATCTTTTCTCATATTGCATCTAGGTCACGAATCACGATTTTGCTTTTTGGTAACTCCAGGCATGCTTTCACAAGGTGCTGTTTGTGTAATGGCTTCTTGTATGCCACCCTCCCTTACAGGACAGCTTTACTCCTTTGAACTACATCTGCATTAAAAACTACTGCTTTCTGTGGCTTCTCACATGTTTTCTTGTTTGATTTGTGGTTTGTTGATGTCCAATCTCACAAGCTGAATGCCGCAAGTACATGCTCAGAATATCGGTCTCTCTTTCTGGTTTGCTTGATTTGATTTTCCAAGACCGAGAAAATGGCTTAAGAGTGATCCCTGAAATGGTTTTTGGAAATATGACCCGCCTCCTGAGATCCACCTTCAGCTGCCTGCTTTACAGCGGCGGTTGTGGCTTCCCCATTGGTCTGATGAAACGGATGGTCCTTGCACTAGGTATTGGCTTCAGCTATCACCTTCAGAACCTGGTCATGGTGCCACCCCAGTCATTTCATTTCTTGAATGTCCGCTTCATGAAATTTTCTTCCGGTCAGACACTTGTTTCCATTTTGTGTACCTTGCTGCCCCATCTTCTCCAACTGGCTCATGCGATCCTCCTCTGGTATAGTGAGGCTTGCACCTCATGACCAACATGCACCTTTTCTAGTCTTGTAGTGAGATGTAGATGCCACATGCCATTCTGCTCAAATCAACATTTTGTGTCTCAGCCTCATTTCAGCCAGCTCGACTGCATCTTTTGACAGGTAATGGCCATTTGTAAGGCATACGTGAGTAATTATTCAAACATTTGGAATATGCACATATTAATTAAAAAACAGTAGATCAGATTACATTTTTTTTTTTGATTAATTGGCCATTACTTTAAAATGCCATGTGGCATGACTATGATTTATAGTGCAAATAATACATATCTTTTGGATCTCTTTACATATTTTTTAAAGGAATAACATGCCACTTCAAACTGGTGAAACAAGTCTATAAATACACAGGGTCTTTCCATGTCAAATCAACCAAATTTCAGAAACTTCCCCAGCTCAAATTTTTGATTTTGTCAGTTACATACATAGCTGTGTTAGCTTTTTTCATTTAATTAACATAGTACATTTTTTATAAGAATGATACATTTATTTATTATAATAAATACATGCTGGCCCTGATCTCTCTGTCTGGTTTTATTCTGCGAAATATATGGCACTTTTTAACTGATTTTGAATGAATCTACAGCACTGCATGAGATTCATTTAATGCAAATGAGAATAGATGCATTACAAAACTATAATCTTCCGTGTTTTGCTTAAGGATATATTGGTGATGGTGCAGAATTTTCATGAGTCAGCCATAAAAGTGAACATACCAAAAAAAAAAAAAAAACCCAAATCCTCAACTGCTACACAACCAACACCCGCCAAACAGATGAACTGTAATGGAATTAATCCTGGACAGGAATAGTTTTAACCTGAACAGACTCTGGTGTTCTAAGCAGTGGTAAGAATAGGACTAACCTAGAAACCTGGATAAATAACCACTTATGCTTACACAGAAAGAAGACCCCACTCAAACCAAAGAGATGAATATTCACGGATTAAAAGAGGTCTTAACCTGAAACACTCATCTGTGCATGTAGCCTACACACTCTCACATATAGCTACATTTTCAGTCGACTGTAGTAAGTGCTTTAACAAGTGTAATCAGACAACACTTAATCATAGCTGGAGATCAGTCTGTTTAAAGGTGTCATGCATTTATGATTACATTTTTCCACTTATAATTCTATTAAAGGGTTTTTTCTTAGTTTTCATGACAACATCCACCCATATCTATAACCCTGAAGAAAAAACTCATGTTTTAGTCAGCTTCATTCAGTAATGCTGCAATCAACACTTTGCATTTTATTTTCATTTTAATTGTGACAGCCGTAATTGATTAACTGAATATCCATCAGCATTTTGTCTCAAGCCCCCGTTAATTTCCGACCCACCTTATCCACATTTTTCCTAACAAGCTTACTGCATTTTAAATTATGGGAGGCACTTCCGGTTTGGGGAAGTTACACTCAAAAAGACTGCTACAAATCATTTCAAATCATAAGATTGTGCTACAAATATTCCTTATCCACCATTTTGACTGAATGGGCTGTCAATTTTCATTCATTTTCTATTTTTAGAAGTCAGGAGAATAACGTTACATTTGGTATATTATGTGATGTGATATAACAACAATATCTGTAGAATAACTCTTTTCAGCCCGCTACATTAATTTCCTCCTGATTATTTTCATGTTTCCTTTGTATTCCGCTGTAAGTAAATGAAATACTGTGCATTTTTGGCTAGCTCTCCCAATTTAATTTAAGATATAAACCATGCATAATTCCCTGGAAACTTTAATTTTTCTTTAATTTTTCTTCCCAAATCCTCATGTCTCTTTCCAGGTTTGTTTTCACATGGATGCTGTTAAATGTAACTTATGAAATATAGACATATATTACTATAATGATATTTAACACATCTGTAATATTGCTGAGGATATTAGGAGGAACTTTAGGAGTTATTCATGGTGTGCTGGAAATAACTTGATAATGCTTTCACAATTAAATTTCCTTTTAATGATCAATGGTTGAAGGGTGAGTAAAATAATGTCACCTCACTGTACCTAGATTTTGAGAATGCTTATTACTGAATTCACAGAGTGAACCTTTTGCTGACTGTTTACAGTGTAAACGGAAATTACTCCCATAATTTGAGCAAAGCCTCAAAGGGCGTAGGAAAAAGGTGGATACACGCTCTGCCTATGCTCACAACATCAAGGAACATTTGACTCCTCATGATATGACCCCTTTAGACTTCCTATGTGCCTCCATCTGGCCTTACACTGCATCACTCTAATGATTTCTCATAGGGCAATGCTTTAAATCAAGATTTACAAAATGTATCTCCGAGACAACGTGCTCAAACTAACCCACACTTGCACACAGCCAAACACACACACACTTGTACTTAAAAAAAAAAGAAAAAAAAGAGAGATATAAAAAACAGAGGGAGAATGATTATGTCCCTTAATCATGCACCCATAGGCACATTACATAAAAAGCAGAAAAACGTAGGCTGGGGGAAAGTGGAGGGGGATGAGAAAGCGACCTAGAGGGGAAAAAACAGAAAGAGAGCTCTTAAAGGAGAGAGGAGGAGGGATGGGGGGAGAGAGGCATTTGAGCAGAGAATGACGTCTGTATGAGCGGTTATATAATCGTGCGCTGAACATTGCGTATGTCACCATTAGAAGGTTACAGAGAGCGACATGAATACCAGACATTCTCTCTACAGTCATGTGCAGCATACTTCCACTCGCTTAACGTAATCATGAAGCCACAACACAGCTGCCCCTGCCCCACGAGACCTTCTACGGCCATTAAATCCGTACTCCGAGAGACTTATCTGCCCCAACACCATCTACAGCCGTTCACAAGTGCTCTGACTGGGCATCTCTGTCAGGTTTGTTTGAGGTCCTCATTTACTCCCCTCAAACCCATCTGACATGGTTTTCACCATCAAACATAAAAAGAGATGTTAAGCAGAATGTTTACACTGCTCTTTTACATTCAAAGAAAGCAAATCAAGGATGAAAAATAACCATATTCTACCATTCAAAAGTTTGCGGTCAGTAAGATATTTTTTTTTTTATTATTCAGCAATTAAATTGATCAAAAGTAACAGTAAAGACATTTATAATGTTACAAAAGATTTCTATTTCAAATAACTGCTGTTCTATTGAACCTTATAATTATTAGAGAATATCCTGGAAACATACAATGATTTCCACCAAAATGTTACTTAATCATCAAATCAGCAATATAAAAATGTTTTCTGAAAAGGATTTCTGAAAGGATTTCTGATGTAACGGCTGCTGAGGAATAAATAAAAGTTTAAAATGTATTCAGATAGAAAACAGCCATTTTAGTCTATTTGACTTGTTCACTATATCTCAGCCCCTCTCTAAAGCCATATAACAGCCTTGTGCGAGGAGCAGACTGAAATTCTCTTCATAATTTCAGTATTACTGTAAATCTTGCATCACTGACATCAATATTTCATGTTACTGTATGTAGAAATGACCGAGTAAATTATCCCAACCGTTTCTGTGTAACTGCATTACAATGCATATACAACCTCTTCATCTTGAATCTAGGATTTTTTAATATTTGCATGCTGCAGAAAGCACATTTTGAACTGGTTATCGTTTGCTTAAAAACCTGCATGAGTTAAAAAGCCAGTGACTTTTACAAATGGCCCATGAATCGTTTTAAACCTTGAATGTCTTTCCAGAGAGTTCTCTGGCACATGCGGCTCATGGCTAAATAAATTTGCTGGATGCAATGCTCACATGATAATCACGATGAATTTCCATTGAGTGCTTCACCTGTCCCTCTTTTCCCTGTGACGCTGACACTGAACTCTACATACACAAAAATAACATTCAAACACAGTAAAGCGGCATGAAGTCATTCGTTTATATTGAGTTGCCAATTTCATGCAGTGATTCCAGTGCAGAATGCCGATAAAACAAGTAAACACATCTAGATAAATAAACACCCATGTATTTTTACAGAATGCTACCTAAATGTGACTTAATGTTAAAAACAAGCATGACCAAGAGTCAGTGCAAAATACAAACATGGCTGATAGTGGTAGCAGTGACCTAATCCCAAATCCGTGACACATCCTGCTCTGGGCTGACACTTTGATATGATCACTGCAAATAACAAAGCATACCGAAACTAATGAGGCACAATGGAGATATTCTTAGCATAATTCTGGCCTTGCAGCAGAGTACTTTATCAATGAGCTTTCTTCTCATCAGAGAATTTATAATCATGACTGGGGGTGATTGTAGGCATTCAGTACCAGCTTTTAACCCTCATATCTCATTTATTACACCAAGAGAGGTGATAATCTCTATAGCGATTGCTAAATTCGAAGAGTTTTAGACTAAGGGTAAATTTAAAAGGTTACAAAAGATTATTTTTCAACTAAATGCTGTTCTTATGAATGTTTTATCAATCAAAGAATCCTCAAAAAAGGCATCACAAATATAAATCACTAGCCACTGTAGATTTAATTCATCATTTCTTATCAACCTCTCAATCAGACTTTGCATCATTTAGCTGGTAAATAAGCCCTGAAACGGCTGTTTACAGAAGCTACATGGCAAACTACAAGGAAAAATCCAACTAACAGATGATTGTGTGCGTGTAAATATCTGACATTAAATAAAAAGTCATATTAGTTTTAGATATTCACTGCCAAACAAAGAGCATTAGTCAGATGTAGACAAACATGAATAGTCTTTTCCAAAATATGGATAAGGACACATAAAGCGAAAGTTTGTGGCCTGGTGGTAATGCGTTTACAAAAATGTAGAATGAAGTTTTATATTTTGTCATAAAACATTACAAAAAATAAAATCACATATCTAAAGACACACTGCCAAGTTCATATAAAATCAGTAATCACATGGTCTGTCTGCTAATTGTGGATTTTTGTTTTGTTTGCAGTCTGTTTGTGATGTTAATGTTTCAGAGTGGGCAAACTATATGTGAACAGGCAGATAAGGACTGAGAGGCTTATCCGAGAGAGCAGCTTTGTTTATTACTTTACTATATATGTAGTTTTTGTTAAATTACTGTATTTACTTTATTATTTACTGTGTTAACAGTATAAGAAATCAGAAAATTGATATGGGGAAGATGATATTTGTATAGTCTGCCTCACCACCAAGTTCTACACACACTCCATCTCCTGCATCTCAACAAATTACAATACTTCATAAGACCAATAAAAAAAAAAACATTTTTAGTGAATTGTTGGCCTTCTGGAAAGTATGTTCATTTACTGTATATGTACTCAATACTTGGTAGGGGCTCCTTTTGCTTTAATTACTGCCTCAATTCGGCGTGGCATGGAGGTGATCAGTTTGTGTAATTGCTGAGGTGGCAGGAAGTGGAAGCCCAGGTTTCTTTGACAGTGGCCTTCAGCTCATCTGCATTTTTTGGTTCCCTTGTTTTCATCTTCCTCTTGACAATACACCATAGATTCTCTATGGGGTTCAGGTCAGGCGAGTTTGCTGGCCAATCAAGCACACCAACACCATGGTCATTGAACCAGCTTTTGGTACCTTTGGCAGTGTGGGCAGGTGCCAAGTCCTGCTGGAAAATGAAATCAGCATCTTGTCAGCCGGTCAGCAGAAGGAAGCATGAAGTGCTCCAAAATTACTTGGTAAACGGGTGCAGTAACGTTGGTTTTCAAAAAACAGATTACATTGCACCCCAAATCATACCAGACTGTGGAAACTTAACAATGGACTTCAAGCAACTTGGGCTATGAGCTTCTCCACCTTCATCCAGACTCTAGGACCTTGGTTTTCAAATGAAATACAAAACTTGCTCTCATCTGAAAAGAGGACTTTGGACCACTGGGCAACAATCCAGTTCTTCTTCTCCTTAGCCCAGGTAAGACGCCTCTGACGTTGTCTGTGGTTAGGAGTGGCTTAACAAGAGGAATACGACAACTGTAGCCAAATTCCTTGACACATCTGTATGTGGTGGCTCTTGATGCCTTGACCCCAGCCTCAGTCCATTCCTTGTGAAGTTCATCCAAATTCTTGAACTGATTTTGCTTGACAATACTCATAAGGCTGCAGTTCTCTCAGTTGGTTGTGCATCTTCTTCTTCCACACTTTTTCCTTCCACTCAACTTTCTGTTAACATGCTTGGATACAGCACTCTGTAATACGCTTCTTTGGCAATGAATGTTTGTGGCTTACCCTCCTTGTGAAGGGTGTCCATGATTGTTTTCTGGACAACTGTCAGATCAGCGGTCTTCCACATGATTGTGTAGCCTAGTGAACCAAACTGAGAGACCATTTTGAAGGCTCAGGAAACCTTTGCAGGTGTTTTGAGTTGATTAGCTGATTGGCATGTCACCATATTCTAATTTGTTGAGATAGTGAATTGGTGGGTTTTTGTTAAATGTGAGCCAAAATCTTCACAACTAAAAGAACCAAAGACTTAAACTACTTCAGTCTGTGTGCATTGAATTTATTTAATACACGAGTTTCACAATTTGAGTTGAATTACTGAAATAAATTAACTTTTCCACGACATTCTAATTTATTGAGATGCACCTGTATTTCCCTCAGAATGGCACAAAAATTTGAAAAAAGTCTGTATCTTTCATCTGGGCCTGCTCAGGGTCTCGTGTCTGCCTCTTGACAAAGGTTATCGTCTACTAATGGGGAAGAGTGAGTTAGAGAATGTAAAAGAGCAAGATCAAAGAAAGACAGGAAGTGTAAGTAATGCTTCAAAGTGTATCGAATTTAAGCATGAATGTAGGAACTGATTAGCCTGACTCTAATTGATTAGAGTCAAAGAAAGGACAGAGCACAACTAAGAAAAAAGGAACAATGAGGAAAAGGCACATGACATTTCAGGAGGAAGAATAATAGAGTAAAATATAGCAATATATGCAATAAAAGAAATGAAAGAGGCAGATAAAAGAAATGTCCAGTGTTTAACTGTGTTGTGGTCACCAGTAAGAAGCTTTCAGAAGACAGTAGTAAAATCCCTTGAATAATAATAAAAAAAAACATCTAAAAAGCACAGTGCTGCCCTCAAACTGTGAGAACCTTGAGAAGAAATCTTTCACACTGCATTGTTCTGCCAAACTTATACAACCACCTGAGTGACCTCAGGGCAAGGAGAGACAGTGGGCATGAGTTTAAGAAACGTATAAGGGTGGGCAAGTTTACATCTATTACTATACTGCATGCTTTTTTACTGCTATTACTATTGCTATTACTACTTTACTGCTATTAGTACAAAAACTATAACAACAACAATTATAGCAATAAAATTTTAATTACAACAACATATAATGTTCAAGACAGTGGTTTTATTTATGTCAGTACCAACAATCTGACCTTTGACTCTTGGTATAGTCAGTCACCTCAGATCAAAGACCTTCACTGCATTAGAAAAATTTCTTGACATCTTTGAGAAACATCAAGTCATCTAGGCATGACAAAATAACTTTTACAATGTGTTTTCAGAGTACAGTTTTATAGGTTTACAGTCTAAATATAAAGCCGGCTCATACAGACACAGAAGAGAGGCTTCACAAATTGAAAGGTTGTCACAACTGCCACTAGGGGGCAAATTGAGATCGTTGTCCATTAAATTTACATACACTTGTTCTAGATGTCTTTAAGTACTTCCTGAGATTTTAATTAATATTTCATACATTACACCATGATGTCAGTTACTGGCCACATGACATGCAAGTAAATAAAATATTTAATATTTTTAGTAAGTGTTCTATTTGGATTGTTTTCTTTAAAAGTATTATTTATTTTATTTTTTATAATTTAATTAGTAGATTTCATTGATTCCAAAGCCCCCAGGGGTTAACAAACACTACTCTGGGATACCCAGAACTACAGGAATCAGTCAGTCACATCCAAAGTTTGCAGACAGTGAAAATGTAGCTTAAGCGTCAAGTCAGTAAGGCAGTAAGGTGCCCTAATCCCTGACACCATAAAAAAGCAGCATTTATATATATATATATATATAAGTCACAAAACCAGTCATAAGTCACACTGGTATATTTGTAGCAATAGCCAAAATTACGTTGTATGGGCCAAAAATCGTTAGGATATTAAGTAAAGATCATGTTCCATGAAGATATTTTGTAAATTTACTACCATAAATATCAAAACGTAATTTTTGTCAAGGACTTCATTTGATGTATAAATCTCAGTTTCAAAAAATTGACCCTTATGGTATATATATGAATGAAATGCTGTCCTTTCTTTGACTCTAATCAATAAGAGTCAAGCTAATCAGTTCCTACATTTATGCTTGAAATGCTGCTTTTTTAATGGTGTCAGGCATTAGGGTGTTTTCTCTAATGTTTTTTCTTCTTCATTTTCTCTCTTCCCTTCATTGTACCCATTCTCTGCCCGTCTTTGCTGAGTCTCTTTCATTTTTATCTGTCTACTCAGTTTTTTAGCTTCATGCTCTGTTCACATGGCTGTAGATCTGACACAGAATTTGAACATTCACCACTGCTCTGAGAGCTCTTAAAGGGCTGGCACTTCTTTTAACACACTCAGGCGCAGTAGCGGCTCACTGCCATTTCTGCCTGCCGAGTCACAATGACATGCTTGCCTGCGTGCTAGGGCGAAGCTTGCAGGCTATGTCCCAGTAACCCAGTTTCCCCAGTGCGATAGCTCTGTAACAGCCCAGCAGTGGCCACTGTGTCATCTGTTACCTAACACACACACACACACACACACAGACACACACACACTCACACCAGAGGGGGTGTACCTGTCATATGCCCTCACCACCCACAACCCCAAGTTCCCGTTGAGATTTTTTTTTTTGTGAGTCGCTTTATGAGATTTTCTACTAATGAGAGCCTTTATGCAGAACGATTTAACATTTAGAGCAGAATAGGGCACATCTATCTGCCCACACAGCTCAACAGGACTGAAGAAAGAGAATGACTGACTGAGCCATTCATATGAAACAGATAAAGAGAGCTATATAAAACACTAAAGCCTTCAAAAATATATCTGTGTGAGACATCTTCTGATGAGGTAATGTTGAGCCAATCAATGACTGGCAACCTCAGGATGAGCCAATCAAGAGCCAGGAAAGTACTAACAACTAGAAGTTTTGAAAAAAGAAGATGTCCTCATTCAACATAGTCCACTAAGTAAGTGAATGATAAACAAAGTGAGCGAATTGGGATACTGAGTGCGTTGGAAATGCTGTGAACAAAATGCGGAATTCATTCGGCACGATGCACACAGAGCATGAGTATTTTCTAGCGGCTAGTGTACATCAACTGTGTACTAGTTTTTGAGGTGCATTATGGGATTGAATGTCAACTGTGGTTTAGGACACCACTACAAATGGTTGTCCCCTAACATAGTGCACTATATAAAGGTACTGGGGCAATTTCAGACAGGGTTTTGCCAAATGTCCATTTGCACGGATTGGATAGCTTGTGACTGACTGCAAACAGCTATTCTTTTCTTGATCAACACTAAATTTACTAGCAAACATCTTAACACATGAATCTGATTCAATATCGGTCACAACACAGTTACAAAACAGCATATTGCTTCAATTCATTAAGTGACCACTGGGTGATAATCAGCACGTTACTAACATGGCTAATTAATTGCCAACTTAATTAACCATGACACAGGCTGATTCACAATCTCTCCCTTTCAATCTCCCACCCCTACACAATCACTACAGACAGATCAAATACACATGAAACACTAAAATAAATGCACATGGATCAGGATTCACTTCACGCTCTCTCTGAATAGGCAGTATATTGAAAGAAGATATCAAAATTTGCATGTGACAAAAAGACACTCTGAAAAAGTCTGCAATGTAACAACGTAGGGTTTAAATGAAACATAGCATCTCATGCTCTTTGTAGGCTTGACAGTACATAAAAGGAACAATTATGTAAGAGGACCATCACTGAGGGAAAGCATAACAGGTGAACGTTCAGAGTTTTGAAACCAGCTGCACAGGTTTTAATCTAATTTGATATCTGATGGTTCTGATATACTGTCGTTCGAGATCGATCTGAATTTGTTATAAGTGTTGCCTAAAGCATATACTACATGCTTGTTATATCCTGTCAACTGTTTCCAAATGCTCTGCTCAAAAAGCTCTTGGATTATTAGATGGGCACAGACTTTGACAAATGAGCAAAATAGGTTTGAATTTGACCCGTGTTGTGACCACATTTCCCCTTCTACTTTTTCCGTAAGATCTGTTCATTTATATATTACTTTTATCAGTCAAAGCATTATACAGAGCAACCACCAGCAGTGTGCAGCATTGCACTGGATCATGTAACAGCCATAAGGTGCCAACACCAGGAGCTGTCTGGCCAGCAGGTTTACATGCCTTCCCTCTTTCAAGAAACTCTTTTGGAATTTGCATGCCCTCATTGAATCAGGACTTCATTTAAACATTTCTCTTATTCTTTTTACAGAAATGTCACCATCTCTTTATACGGGAATTATGACCCACAAAAAGCACAGGGTGTGCACCATCTGCTGGCCTCACTACTTCTTCCAGCAGCAGCCTATGTTTCCCCATCCCGTTACTGACCAGTTCAACTCCCGTTTAGCTTCAACAGGAATGCTCTTTTTTCATTCACTGATGTTCATTTTCCAACGCACACACCTCACGCTTTACGTCATCAGCCGTCGTCACACCTTAAAAGGAGCGAAGGGGCGTGGCCGGACCGGATTCGCCAGAGTCGGCGGAGGGGAACGAGGCCCGCGCGCACACCCTCTGCCTCGCTCTCCGTTCTCAAACGGTTTGAACGGCGGCCAGAGAATGTCATCGGCGGAGAATTAAGGAGGCCGTGTCTCAGTGAGGCAAGCTCTTCGTGTGGAAATAAAGGGGGAGCCTGGGTTACAGATTTAGTAGGTTATTACAAATACCATTAGAGTGAACGAGTTTTGTTTTTTTTGTTTTTTCCTAAAATGTCAGTTACGCTTGAGTTTCCCAAATGACGTGGGAGTTCTGTAGGCAGTTATGTTATGTAAGGACTATTGTTTCATAAGGTGTATTTCGCTGCTTATTAGTTTGTGGCTGTGAACGATGCCTTAAAATATTGCGTCACCCCTAACCCCCATCTGGACCAACGAGTTTAAGCGAGCACGAGTGCCAGCGGTGGGGTTGGGGTTGGATATGTTTTCTAGGCTATAATAACTTACCAATAACTTATGTATATGCGTCAACGGTGTTTTCAAACGTTTCTGCAACCATAAAAGTTATTTAGATTACACGTTGGTCAAGAGCGAATATTTACAGCGGTCTCCAAATAGATTCCGGCCAACACTCACGTTTGTTGAGTTTGTCTGAGGTGGCAACCATGGAAACAGTACGCCACTAACGCCCTTTCCAAGTACGTCAACAAATTTAGCCTACATATCACAAAACTTGCAAATTGCGTCACAAGAACGTGACAGCCAGAAATTCACTGCGTAATTCGTCGTACCCTGATTCATGTCGTTTTTATGTCGATTCATGTCGTTGTCAATTGTTTGCGCGCGTAAACACGGAGAGACATAATTCTTCGAAGCGGAAAGATTTTCTTTCAAACTGTACACAGATCAGCGGGCGGGAGGGGGTTTAATTGGATCGTGCTGCTGTGGACTGTAACTAGGTCATGTCAGACAGTGATTGCCATCTGCTGACGGTTCGCTCAGCGGTGCTTGGTCAATGAAACGCGCTCCGGCAGTCGAGGACAGTCAGCTGTAGTCCAGAGGCACAAATCACACAGCTGATCCATACTGAGTCACTCTTGTTGTGCAGCCTGTAAACGCAGGCTGTCACTTATCTGTTGGACATACACAAGCAATCAAATAGGACTTGAGGTGTAGAATTATATAGTAACTAGCAGATGTGGTTGCCAGAACTTGCTCATAATATGTCATTAAAGCCCTAATTTAAAGCCCCTTTACAGTAAACCTCTAATGTAAATTGTATAGATAACAAAAAATGGTGGGAAAATAACATGCAATGACTTAATTTCTTCATTAACCTCATCCTTGACCTCTTCAGCAACTTAAGACAGCAGAGTGTTACCTTACATACACAAAAGAAAACACAATACACTCTTTAAAATAAAGGTGCTTCACGATGCCATAGAAGAACCTTTTTGTCTAAATGGTCACATAAAGAACCTTTAACATCTGAAGAACCTTTGTGTTTCACAAAAGGTTCTTTGTGGTGAAAGAAGGTTCTTCAGATTATAAAAAGCTAAGGAAGAGATGGTTCTTTAAAGAACATTTGACTGAATTGTTCTTTGTGGAACCAAAAATGATTCTTCTATGGCATCGCTTGAAGAACCTTTTGAAGCACCTTCATTTTTAAGAGTGTACACCAGTGTACAAAACAATTAAATATAATCCAAATACTTGTAATGGTTTGTGCAGTGGAATTCTGGGAATTCCCCTTTCAAATAAATTAATAATCCCACATGGATTCTTATTTAAAGATAGTTCACCCAAAAATTAAAACTCTCATCATCCTCAGGTCTTTTCAAACGTGTTTGACTTTCTTTTTTTTGTGCAACATAAATTAAGATATTTTGTTAAGATTTATTTGTGTTGGTAAGTAATTCACTTTTTAAGACCCTAACCTTAAAAAAAACATTTCAATAATAATTTATAGTAATTTTAGATGTGTTATCCTTTAAAATATAATTTTTACATAATATAAAGTCAACCAATTAAACTGCATTCATTTAGCAACTAGCAAATGTGTATATATACAGAGAATATACTCATTACACACAGTATACACATGTACTATAAATAGTGCTAATTATGGCATCATGCAGAATGTTGTCTAATATGCATGGTATACATAAACATATGCATAGAACAGGTTAACTTTTAGTTATCTGTAACATCAAGGAAATTGAGACATTTGGGACGTGAAAGAGAGTGAAGAAAAGAGAGGGTGTTTGGTGTTTAAGTACAGATCAGAGCACACATTGCTGTCCCAGTGCCCTGGCAGAATACCCAATGAGTCAGTGTGCTGGCTCACGCCAATGTACCAGCCTGAGCTCAGTGAATAACTGGTCCGGGATCTGAGCCCGGCAAGTCAAGATGGCTACTTCTAGACCAGTAGTCTAGATCATTAGCAACAGCAAATCATTACTGATCAGAAATGACAGTGCATAAATCAAAATAAAACACAGAGTTACCACTGAATGCTAAGCACATACACATTTCACTTGTGCAGACAGTTTAGATAAATGTGTTTATGAGCCTCAAATTAGCTTCTGTGGATTACTCTGAGAGAATTTAGAATCATTTATAATTATTCTTTTTTTCCGTCTCTTTTCTCTCTCTCTCTCTCTCTCTCTCTCAGACTGAACTTGAAGGGATCGCTCTAAAAATTCCAAGATAATATGAGAGAGAAGGCAGTCTCCATGGCGATGGTCGCTAGTCGGTGAATCACCCTTAGTTACTTTTGCACAATCAAAATACAGGATGAGAGCCCAAATTGTGTCCATGGCAACTTAGTGGATGTGTTCCACTTGGGGAACAGGATTCTGGTTCTGCAGGTTGAGACGGGACTCATACTTAGACCAAAAATATTCGGCGACGTCTGAACCAGTTTCTGGCCTTTGGTTTTGCTTCAGATCCCATTAAAGCAATACAGTAGATCTGTTCCATGAGACTCTTAACCGACTACAGCTGTGTCTCATACTTAGCATGAATCACTAAATATGAGCAGAATTATGTGAATACTGTATTAAACGCATTTCATCTATTATGTAACTGTACTGACGGGGTGACGTGGCCAACTGACCAACAGCCAAAAAGTGAAATCCCATCTTTAATGGACCTGTGCTTCCCCTTCCTTAATTCAGCTTTCTACCATGTGTATCAGGCATCGTCAATAGATATATGATTTATATATGAAATGTATTATTATTTAATACACTTAAAATGACAATATATATATATATAAATGATTTATTTTAGATGAGATCTTTAAGTCTGAACTGGTCAAGACTTTTCTGACCTCAGTCATGTCATGTATTGTCTAACTGTAGAAAGCCACACTCACATGCACACAGGAAATGGGGAGGATTATACAACATCCTCTCACCTCTCTGCATGTGTGTTTACACGACAGGAGTGAGTCACAGGGAATAATAAGGGAAGATTCATACGCACACACACACACACACTCATACCCACCCATAAACTCAAGCACGTATGCACCCTCACTGATACGTACACACAGACCTAGATTAATAATTATAATCATGACGCACAAATGGATGAAATATCTCCGTCATCTCTGTGTGTCTGGGGAGGCAGGAGTGAGGAGAGACAATGATTGAAACAGAAATAGACAGACTGCTAGTGGTTCTATCGTGAGCTATGTAGATTTCAGGTCAGGACTGCTATGTCTGAGGAACAGTTGGATAACAGCGATCCTTGCCCTATTTATCTGTAATGCCCCCCCCCCCCCACCCCCCCCCCCCCCCACTGTGGAGCTGCAGTTGCTTCTAATAAGACCTGTATTTGTCATTCCTCTTTTCTTCCAACTTCCCCTCAGTTCTTTTCTCTTCTGTATGTGCCAAAGTATTGCTGCACTAACATTAACCCATGACCTCTCCATCTCTTATCTCCATCTGCTGTGTTATCAAGACATGATTAGACCATGTAGGTCCCATTTAGTCAAGACTTGGATGTCTGTACCTGTCTGAAAACTGATCCTGAAGATTGGGCCAGTTTATCTGCTCCCTTAGATATCAGATGCTTATTCACACACTTTTATCCACACTTACAACACAGTGGTGATATCAGTAAGAACTGAACTGGCAGCCATTCAGTTACCTTTGAGCTATAACTGTACCACGCCACTTTCAACAAACTCAAAAAAAAGTAATAATTCTAGTGCTGTCAAACGATTAATCGCTTCCAAAATAAACACAATATATATGTGTGTGTGCTGTGTAGATTTATTATGTATTAAATACACACACATACTGTATATATTTTGAAAATATTTACATTTATATAATTTATATTATATTTAAATATATTTAATATACAAATATAAATTTTTTCTTAAATATGTTCATGCATGTGTATTTATACATAATATATGTGTGTGTACTGTGTAGATTTATTATGTAAACAAAAACTTTTATTTTGGATGCGATTAATCACGATTGATCATTTGACAGCACTAAATAATTCATAAAAAAATTAGTAAAAGTTATAATTCAAGTGTAAGAATTCAACTGGTCAAATGAAATACATGTGCTGAAACTTCCCTCTTCTGATCTGAGTACCATGAACACAAAATACTCAGGTAGGTTTGCTTTTTAAAAAGTAATTTTCAAACATTTAATATTTTAAATATATATTTATTTATTTAATAGTTACATAAATTTTTTATAACATTAAACTGTACAGTATCAGCAATAGTGGATTGTTATTTTTGTTGCATAGTGAGGTTTTGTTTGTTAGGGACTATATTATCAGAATTATTTAAAAGAATAGTTCATCATAACATGAAAATTCTACATCCAAGATGTAGATTAGTTTGTTTCTTCATCAGAACAGATGAGAAATTCAGCATTTCGTCACTTGCTCACCAATGGTTCCTCTGCAGTGAATGGGTGCCGTCAGAATAAGAGTTCAAACAGCTGATAAAAACATCACAATAATCCACAAGTAATCCAGTCCATCAATTAGCAATTATTTTATGAAGTGAAAAGTTGCATATTTGTAAACAAATCCATCATTAGACATTTTTAACTTCAAACCATTGTTTCTGGCTAAAATTCAAGTCCTCTCTGCATAATATTACTCATTCTGATGGCACCCATTTACTGCAGAGCATCCAATTTAAGTGATGTAATCCTAAATTACTCCAAATCTATTCCGATGGCCTGAGGGCGAGAACATATTCAGCAGATTTTCATTTTCGAGTGAACTATTCCTTAATAAAATAACATCTATTAAATATGAGTCCTATATATTTTATGACAGGCCTAATGTTTTAGAAAAGCAATGGGTTAATTATTGTTATAGTTGCAGTTAAATAATCGCAGGTTATGTGTTGTTTAACTACACTCTTTAGCCTTGACTATAGCATGGCGTCTCATGTTTTCATTGCTTAAACATGAACTTCTATTGTTGTATTATTTAGAGTTAAGTTCTGCTGACAGCAGTGTAGAGTCCTGTAATGTAGAGTTACTCGACTAGGCTGCACAGCTCACAGAGGGGGTAGAATGGAGATATAGTAGTAAATAGTGGGCAGAGAAAACGACAGAGCTGGATGGGAAACCAGGAAATTCGACTAACTCTCCTTTTCCACTCTTCCTCTTCCATCCAGACATGCTCTCAATATTTCCGCAGGGATGTTTCTCTGCTTTCCCCGCCCAGCTTCATCCCTCAAGACATTTAACTCACTTTTCCCTTTTGTCTGTTTCTCAGTCATCGTCATTTTTGGCTCAGTCTGCTTTAGCAGTCGGTGTATAAAAGCCCTCATTCCTTCCATTACCAGATGAAAAACAGCACTGTAAGAATCTGTCCAGACCAGAACCCATTCATGAACTCATCAAAACCCAAATGCATTCTTGGGGGAGCGATCTGATGTAACTTGATGCAGACTGTCTCAGGGGTTCAATGAACCTTTTCGTTTGTATAATATGAAACATATGAAATACATAGCCTGCTTAATTCTGAAACTTTACTGATGTGACCTTATTTTTCTTAACTGTTCATTTCTTTAGGTACAAAATGCTAAGGAATGAGTTTAAAGCGCCCATTAGTGTGGTAGAGCTCAAGGCTGATCTCAAGACAGTATTCTAGACTTGGTCTTGTCGTAGTCTCAACCATGGGTATGCAGGGGTTTATTTTTGAATTACAATTTGATTGAAACTACATACACACATCCCTTCTTTGGCACATTTCTGCATGCAAGCATCCTCCTGTGTTGCCTAGGGGTCATGTTCTCTTGTCTAAACTAGGCTGAGAAATGCAGAAACCTCTCAATAATCATGATTTCACTGCCCTCCATCACTGTCCCTAGCTTAGTCTCAGGCTGATTCACTTGTCAAACCAGATTACAGTGAGTTTCCACTTGATAACAAATGTGCAGAGCTTGAAAGCTGTAGAAACCACTTCTGGGCCCGTATTCACAAAATGTTTTATCTTACCACTAAGAGTTAAAGTAAAAGTTTTTAGCTACGTGTTTTCTCTTAAGACCTATTCACAGACTTGCTGAGACAAACTTTTACTAAGAGTAAGGGCAAGGCTGACCTCGTTGCTATGGATGATGTAAGCATGCTTACTAACTATACACACAGTGATTGGCTGATAAGGGAGGGGCCTCTGTCAGAGATTTATTCATAGAAATATTGTATTATGTTGCCAATCCAAATTTGGATTTGGGATAACCTCCAAAACCAAAAAAAATGTAAAAACATATGTGTGCAAATAAATGCAGCGGGTTTGTAAAATGTTTACATTCTGAGGCAGGTTGCTGGCAAACAGCCATTTTAGGATAGTTTGTGGCTTGGTCTTAAGCCCGAAACACACTGCATGATTTTCGGCATCGTGAAGCAATCGCGGCGAATTCTGATTGGCCACGATTGTTTCACGATGCCAATCTTTTGTCTGGGACAGCTGAAAATCGTGCAGTGTATCTCGGACATTAGTGACTTAGGATTCCTCTTCACTACTCCTAATGTTTCACAGATTTAGGAGGTCGTTTTAGCACTGAAATGCTTTGTGAAATACTCTTGGAGCAAAAATTTAGAACTCCTAAATTTAGGCCTGACACGCCCATTATTTTTAAGATTTTCTCCTAAATCGGAACGTTATGAGCTACTTTTATCCTTAAGATGTTTTGTGAATACGGTTCGCATGAAATTTTAGTCCTGCAAAATCATTAGGCCTATATTGAGTATAAGTGCGAGTGCTTTTGTTTTCATATTTAACCAATCAAAGAGACAGCGTTAAAATAGTACATTAAATGTCACATTGTTCTGAGAGATCAAATATTTATGTGAATCATAAAGATATATTAGAGGCATAGAGCAATCTAAATCAATATTCTGATAAGTAATTCATTTTATTTATATTATCCTAAAAAGGGGCACAAACAATGGGCAGACAGTGTTGATTTATTTGCTACATTGATCTAAAACACATAATGTCAACATATTAACTCTTACCCCACTCGGAACTGTCATTTTAAACAATATTTATAAATGATAAAATGTCTAGTAAGAACCACAATACTCCTTGGGCTTCAAAAGTGTGAATTTCCAGTAACAATGGAGAAAATTAAAGTTCCAGAGAACAGCATTAATTGATAAATAAAACAAAATTTTTTAAAACAAGGATTTTTTTAACTTAATCACACAGACACACACTAGTTTTAAACAACCAACTGTCTACATGATCACTGCATGTTTGTGTAAAAATATAAGGGAAGACATTGAAATTACACAGGCCTAAGGTCTGAATACAACGGCTTGAAATCATTCATGCCGTTGATTCATCTATGGGATAGACTGAAATGGGTCCGAATATGACACTGCAGGAGCAATGAACTTTCATGAGAACAGTGTGTCTTCTCTTCTGTCCTGCACAAAAACACAGATTAACATCTAACACCTTCTGACACAACCTCCAGCCAGACCAAAGACGACCTCGACCATTCAGTGAGATGAAGGAGAAATCAGGCGTCTTCTCTCTGATCAGCACCAGGAGACATTCAGGAGAAAAGTAAACACACACACAGAGAGATGGTGTCACTCCATTATGATGCTCTGGTTCAGGAATGAATAAGACAGAGTGCTGTGTGTGTTTCCATCTCTCCCTGTAGTTTTTATAGTCGTGCTTAATCCTGTTTTCCCTCTCTCCATTGGCGTGATCCCTCGTTCCATGCAACGTAAACGAAGAGCGCCAGAACCACATGGACGGCAAGCACAGCAACGATGGCGGCATAGAAGTAGCTGTCACTGCTGGAGTATCCCAGAGAGGCTGTGAAGAATTAAGCAGAAATCATGAATTACCAAACCAAATCAGCACCTAAGGGCTTAATATACTGACCTGTAGTTTGATGCTAAATATTATTATTGTTATTATTATTATTATTTTTGAACATAAAAAGTTGGTTTATCAGCCTTTGGAAGCAAAATACCTTCAAAGAGAAAAGACTTTGATGCAAAATACAGTCCGATGGGTAGAGTTATCATCAGAAGAGTGAAAAACAATAGCGTCTTGAGTACAGAGACAAGTGAACCGTCATTCCTGAATGAATGCAAGGAAGAAAGTGAGAGATTAGACAAATTAAACTAGTCGAAATATAAGATTTAAATAATTTGAAATTCAAAAGTGATATTAATTAATGGACTATTTCAATTTAAAATTGCCCTTAGTCATTGTAATTTTGGTTTAAGGTCACGTGCAGTCTGAGCAGAAAAGGCACATCATATAAAATATCTTACCCTCTGAAATCAGGCGCGGTTGGAGGCATGGAGTCCAAGGTTGTTTTATCGTAATTTTGCATTTTGTATGTTTAATTATGGACAAAAAAAGAAGAAAGATATGGGAACTCAATAGCTCGTAATTCCGTGCTGCGACATCTTGAATGATTTGCGCTTCCGGGTTTTTGTCACATGATGCGGATGAACGTGACAGCAGTGTTGCGCGCGTTTTTGCGCATGTCCACTAGGGGGCGCCGCAGCACTGTAACGAGTTTCCAGTAGCACACGACCTTAACTTCTGAAACATCTCGGGTTTGGGAACCTACCGCGCTGCACATTTTTTATGTCTTCCTTAACATTCCTGGTTCATATCAGATTATTGAAGAATTATGAAAGAGATCTCTATAAATTAAGTATGTCGGATAAAATAACCTAAGTAAATTTTGGAAATGTCTTTGTAATACTACAATGGCTGCAAGATTTCTGGACAAATTGCAACATTTATTTTTTGTTGTTGTTGTTTATTAAAATATAAAAGGCTGATATTAGGCTTTACGTTTGTAGAATTAAATTAAATTAGGCTATACTAATTTGAGGGATTTTTGAAATTAAAACCAGCATAAAAACACTTCTGGAGGACTTTTGTATCAAAACCATACAGTTACTGAGGAAACCATGGCCAGATGTCAAACATTTTACTGTATTATATATATGACCCTGGATCACAAAACCAGCCTTAAGTGTCAATTTTTCGAAATTGAAATTTATACATCATCTGAAAAATGAATAAATAATCTTTCCATTGATGTATGGTTTGTTAGGATAGGACAATATTTGGCCAAGATACAAATTTGAACATCTGGAATCTGAGGGTGCAAAAAAAAAAATCAAAATATTGAGAAAATCACCTTTAAAGTTGTCCAAATGCAGTTCTTAGCAATGCATATTACTAATCAAAAAAAAAAAGTTTTATATGTTTACGGTAAGAAATTTACAAAATATCTTCATGGAACACGATCTTTACTTAATATCCTAATGATTTTTGGGATAAAAGAAAAATTGATAATTTTGACCCATACAATGTATTTTTGGATATTGCTACAAATATACCCCAGCGACTTAAGACTGGTTTTGTGGTCCAGGGTCACATTTATGGTATTAAGACAAAATTATTTTAATTTAAGAGAAGATTTTTTTATTTTTTGAAAAATACTTCTGGAGATAATTAGACTCTTTCTTCAATACTGAGTAACTGGGATATAGCCCTTGTGACAACTTGTAGGTCACCTAATATAAGCCAATTTATATATAATATTAATCATATAATATTGTGTTTTTGGCAAATAAAAAAGTAATGTCTTTTAAGCGAATATATATCAATAAAAATAAATAAAATCAGTCTGCTAAAAATGAAGACCTGGATTTCAAAAGATCGTATATGCTTATACTCCACTGAGCTTGAAAACACACTGATGTCTATGGCTCTTCATGTCTGTGCTGGATGGCACTGCTAGAGCATCAGGGTTAATACTTCAAGCCATTCAGTGAAAATGACTGCTCTGGAGAAGCTTACATCAGGTCATCATCATCTGCCCCATTCAGCCAGCGCGTTAAGTGTCTGGAGAAGTGATAAATCTTCCTCAAGGACAGGAGCAAGAGTGTGTAGTGTGTGCAGAAAACTGAAGGTAAGTAATCGGGGTAGAGTGTAAGTAAGACTGATAGCAGAAAGATACAGCGACAGAAGAAAGACAGGACTACAAAGACAAAGATGTAGTTTAGTTTTCAGCACCATTGCATGCAGACCACTCAGATTGGAAATGCCCACGCTGATTGTACAGAAATACACAACATGAAGTAGTTATATATAAAAAAGATTTCACTTGAATAATTTTTTGTTGCAAAAATAAAAACATACAACATTAATTATAGATGGATCAACAATAATTATAGAAGCCTCAGTCTTATTTTCCTTTCTTATTACTGAAAAAATTTAGTCCGTTACTAAGAAACACACAGCCTGATATACAAAACATCCATATAAGCTACAAAGAGTTTTCAAAGGACACACGGAGCATCAAAATGTCTTTTTCAGTGATGGTTGCCATGGTATCAGCCAATCTCTATAAGAACTCAAGAGCATATACTCAAAGTCTGCAATCTTATTTTCTCTGTTTGTTAGCTCAAGTCTGCTCGAACAAAATACATAAAAAGGCTGACAACCATGGCATTTGTTGAGGAATGTTCATTCAACAAGAAATACCAGTATTATAGGCCCCTGGACTGGTGTAGAGTAGATAGGATACCACAGGGCTAAAGGCACACATTAGTGAATTTTTATTTTTTTTTTTTGATGGAGCAATACATTTTGTGGGAATAGAAATCATAGTAGTGGTTTGTTGGCATGCTATGAGCATGAGCAGTTAAGACCTCAACACAGACTTTAACAAGTAGCAAGATGAGTGTTAAAAAGGCCAGTGATAATCCAGTTGCTGAATAGACGGCTGTTTTTTCTTTTTCTCACCAAATTCCACCATGGCATATCCTGATCTCCAGGCAGAAGGAGCTGAATGCAAAATTTTGAATAATATCAGCCCACAAAATCTGATTTGTGATGCAGCCTAGAATCATAAATTGCCCTATGCTTGCTCATTTGTCCAGAGAGCTGGCTCCCCATCTGAGCCTGGTTTCTCCCAAGATGGAGTACATGATGGAGTTTTGGTCGCTTGTCACTGTCACCTTTGGCTTGCACAGTTGGAGTTTGAAAGACAATATTCAGTCATTTTATTGATTTAATGCACTGACACTGTTACTGAACTGAACTGAGCTGTATAATGACACTGTTGCCTTCTATAAAGCTGCTTATACAGTAGCTTGTTTCATAATTGATGAACTTTGCAACATCGACCGTTTCTGAAATGAACTGAATTCAACACAGAACTAAACTGAGCTCAATAATGATATGACTCTTCTGTAGAGCTGCTTTACACCTGAAATTGAATTTGTTTGATAACTGATTAACTTCACAGCATTAATACTGTTATTAAGCTGCTCTTAAACAATCTATATAATATAAAGCTCTGTATAAATAAATGTGACTTAACTTCACTTGACTTTTATTTAAAAGTCATAAAAATGTATGAAGTGGCGAGGGAGGCCTTTAACCCACACTAAACGCTCAGAGTACAAAGCTCACCAGCATGTGGCAAAAGGTCCCCAGTGTTTATACAAATATTTATGCCATTCAGTTCATAAGCCTGACATCCCAAAGCATGACAAGATCCCCAAGCAAACAACAAATGGTGCTAATATACACTCACAGTGTGCTGTAGTAATATCAACAAGCCTGTGAGCCTGGAGACTGTAGTGTACAGTCCAGACAGAGTTCTCTGAGTAGATGCTTGGACCCGTAAACAGTATGTCACGACTTAAAGGGATAGTTCACCCAAAAATGAAAATTCTGTCATTAATTACTTACCCTCATGTCGTTCCAAAACCATAAGACCTTCATTTATCTTCGGAACACAAATTAAGATGTTTTTGATGAAATCTGAGAGCTTTCTGACCCAGCATAGACAGCAATGCAACTGACGTGTTCAAGCCCCAGAAAGGTAGACATGGTTAAAATAGTCCATGTGACGTCAGTAATTCAATCTTAATTTTATGAAGATACAAGAATATTTTTTGTGCACAAAAAACAAAAACAACAACTTTATTCAGCGATTTCTTCTGTTCTGTGTCAGTCTCCACCGCCATTAATTAAAGTACCATGACGGTACTGTTGTGAACGTGCATCAAAGTCTGAAATGGAAGAGAAGAAATTGTTGAATCAAGTCATTATTTTTCATTTTCTTTGCGCACAAAATTTATTCTCAGCTTCATAACATTACAGCCGAACCACTGATGTCACATGGACTATTTTAACGATGTCTACCTTTCTGGGCCATAAAACGTGTCAGTTGCGTTGCTGTCTATGCAGGGACAGAAAGATCTCAGATTTCATCAAAAATATTTGAATTTGTGTTCTGAAGATGAACGAAGGTCATACGGGTTAGGAATGACGTGAGGGTGAGTAATAAATGACAGAATTTTCATTTTTGGGTAAACTATCCTTTTAACAAGTGGATGGTAACACGTTTTGTGTAATAAGTTAATACTTGTTCAAAATGATAACTTCAGCAAAGTTTTACACCATATTCTATTTATTTTGATTAACAAAATAATTAAAATATATTTTATGCTGTCATTAAAATTAGTTCTTTAAAAATACAGAAATATGAAAAAATAAAGTCTGAAAGCTTCTTATATAGCTTGAAGATCTCAGAACTTTTTGAGGCTTTACAGTGACAATAAATGATTAATATATTTAATTTTGATTAAAATATGATTAATGTATTTTTAATATGATAGTTTCATTATACATACAGTGATTATCTCTAAGGTAGAAACCCAACATAATACATGATACTGACCATTTGAATCTAACAATCTCACGTCAACGAATGAAAAAGTCAGCCTGCTATTTATTTTCATTCCAATTATTGTGCCATAAGCTTCAACAGAAGGGGCACTTTTTACCCTAAATACCAAACTTTTACATATTGTCCAAAATATCCAAAATATATTTGGAAATTTTATTGATTCTCATTTGTCATATAACTCTATAAAATAAAATAAAAATAGTCAAATATTAGTTCAGTGTAGTGCAGAATTGAGGTTTTATTCGCTGAATCAAGGCTCAGTCAAAGGCTCCGGAAAAATAAAAACAAATGCGCATTTACCCCGCTGTGCCTTTAACCCCTTTGTACCCTAATATTGTGGTTGTTAGTTAAATGGGGAGTGATGTACTAGAAAAGAGTGTGTGTTACACCACCCTTATACATAATGGCCTCTTTCACATTGTTATTGGTTCCCGCCGGCGACTGTTTAGTCTTTATGGCTTCAGTGTTGTACCTGGAGCTTTCAGTGAACAGCGCTCGAGGGGTGCAGAGAGCACGGAGAATCTGTTTGTATTCTTGCCTGAAGTTCTGGTTGAGCAACCCGTAGACGACAGCATTCAGACAGCTGTTGAAATACGCCATGAAGTAGCTGGTAACAAACAGCCACTCCGGGACATTCGGCGCCACTCTTGCGGGGTTTACCGCCACAGCGAGCCCGATGAAGTTTAGGGGCGCCCAGCACACGGCGAACAGCACGAACACCACAAACATCGTCAAGAAATTCCTCAGGTCGGCCGCTCTGACCTTTGGATTGGGCCGCACACGACCTTTGACCCTAATCACCAACGTCCATATGCGCAGGTAGCAGAAAGAAACCACGCCCAGAGGAACCAGAAAGTGGATCAGAACAACGCAGACAGTATAAGAAGAGCTTGCCGTCTGGGTGAACGTGCAGGAGAAGACACGTGGGTCGTATTTTAGGGAGCCCACCAGGAAGTTGGGCACAGTGGCCAGAGCGGTCAGCATCCAGGTGAGCAGCAGGTACAGACAGGTGTTCCGACGAGAATACAGCCGGTCGTAGCGGAGACTGTGGCAGATGTAGCAGTAGCGGTTGATGGCGATAGCCGTGATGTTGAAGACCGAGCCAATCACACTCAGTCCCATAACAAACCCGCTCAGCTGGCAGTGGAGGGAGCCCATTGTCCAGCCGTTATGGAAGATAGCAACCAGAGCCAAGGGGTAGGGGTACAGCGCCACCACCAGGTCAGCCACAGAAAGACTCACCACAAAGATGTTACCTATTAACCAGAGAGAGTGAGAAACTGACATAATTCTATTATATTTACATACTTCGATATTTACATAAATAATTGAAGTTTATAATTAAATTATACCATATTGAAATTACACATGATAACTGGGTAACCCAAACACAACAGCAAATAAAATAAATTCATCTAAATGAAAATTCTGTCATCATTTACTTAAGCTTGAAAGAAAAAAAGAAGATATGGTTGCACTTTATTTTAAGGTATCCTTGTATAATGGGCCTTAACTCTGAGACCATTTTCAAACCTTCTTTTCATTTTTTGTGCTCCACAGAATAAAGGAAGTCATGCAGGTTTGGTACGACATGAGGGTGAGTAAACTGGCGAACTATCCCTTTAATTCACAAACCCCTCGACTGTATCTAACAGTATCATGTGGTGGATCACACGTGGTCCGCTCTCTGCACTCTGTCATATTATCTCATAGTCACATTATGTCACTCTAGATTTGCATAGAGTTGAACTCTGCTCAACTTTGTTGCATCGCCGTCGGTCTCTGTTGCTCGTGTCGCCTCAAATCACCAACTCTCATTGAAAATGAATGACTTCCGGTTGCTTTGTCGCTGTAAATCGCTGTCAGTGTGAACGGCCCTTCGGGGACCACAAAGACTGCTGTGCACAGGATGCCTTTGCCTGTTACTACTATTCCTTTTCATCAACTTCACTTTTATTACTTTTTTTATTATTGTATTTGACTTTTTATTTATTCCTTCATTATTTATCCTTATCCATTATTCATCCTTATCCTTTATTTTGCATTTAAAAATTTAAATGTAACTTAAATTTTAAATTTTAATTTAAATCAATATTTAATTTCATATCATTTATTTTACATTTTAAATCTTTCAGATTTAAGCAACAAATGAAAAGGCACTACACATGTACTGCATTTATCAGCATTTATCAAAAACTGAAACAGAAAATGATATCTGAAATTTAAGTTTAAAAAAGTATAAAATATGATAGTAATAGCAGGTCTCTTTTGCTGACTTTTCTTGCTCTGTAAAATCAGCATACTGCATTTCTGAGACAGTGTGTCTGTGTCCTTTAAAAGAGTGTGTTTGTGAAGGTCTGCGTCAGGACTGTGTGTGGACTGACAGAATACAGACACCGGTGTGTAATTTATAACTCGATTAGGGAGGCGCTGTAATAACTATTATTAAGTCTATTATTAAGTAATAACTATTAAGACTAACATTAAGTCTCCTCACACTGTTCACAACACTCTAAAAGATAACAAAAAGAAAAAATGTCCCACTGCCAGACCCTGTCTGGCTGCCTTTAAAAGCTAAGTGATTCAGCCTCATGTTCTATCTCCAAAACAAAACGGTCAGACACATCCATCTTCTCCAAAAATGACCTCATTGTGTCTGTGCAAAAATGCATTTCTGATTGAGTTGCCCCCGTAAACCTATTTACAAATCATTCGCTGAATTCAAAAAACAACAGCTCATTTCTGCAGTTTCAATTATTCTTTGGCTCTACACAACACTGATCAGGTCATGCTTGTTTTGCTCACAATTTTCCATTCATGAACTCTCATTGACTGTTTCCCGCCATCACACTCCATCTCCATTTCGACCCAAAGGAGCCAAGAAGATTACGTGCCAAGAAAACTAAAAATGCTTTACAACTCACACAGGTCGCATTTATGAGTGAAACAGATTCAAATTGCATCAGACCCACCGCCTTTTGTGCATGTAACACCTGGAATCACCTATGACTTCCACTCATGCAAAGTGTTATAAAGTGTTCAGACTGGGTCACACCATCAGAAAAAAGCTACAATGCTGTCACTGGGATGGTAAAGCTAAAAGTTACATCTTTGTACCTTATTTACCCCTAAATAGTACATACCAAGTGAATGTTTTGTGCCTTTTTTTTTTTTGAGGGTGTATGATCATTTTCTACTTGAGGTTGAAGAAAACTTTCAAGGTCTGTTCTGTCTGCAACAAACAGCAGATTGTCGTGTAAAAAAAGAGAGAAAAAAGATTGTTACAGATTACATCAGCCTAGTGAGCGCACACTTACACAAAATCTGCACCTTTTTCATCGTGTCGCCTTTAGCATCAGAAATGATTTATCTGAGCATTTCCTTTAAATCTAGAGTGGCATTTTGACTAGTGCCTCAGCCTGCCAAACATTTGTCAACACAAAGCCACAACTGACAGGAAGTGTGCTTTGACAAGATCACCATCTCCCGCCATCAGTCTAGCATGAGTCCAGTAACAACAAACAGGGCGGCTTCAGCTCTCTGTGCTAAAAGGTGTATGCAAAAATTATAATCTTGAAATATCTGTACTTCTTATACATTTGCTGTGATGATTGATACTTGCATAATAACATCAGTTCTCACATTCTCAATATTAATATTCAATTTGAAAAACTGAATATTTGACATGGAAAAACAAACCATGTTATGTAACCTAAAAAAGTTACATTTATTTAAAAAAAAAAATCTAGAGGTGAAACCAGAGATCTCATAATTTACAGTTTATTTACTCTTAATATGATGGCTTTTAAATATTACGTTCATAATATATATAATGTAAATATAGGTATTTGCACATAGTTTTCAGCCCAAAAAAATAAGTATCATTCAAACTAAAATCACACACATATATATTACACATTATTTATTATTAAACATGAATTGACTCATGTAAAAGTAGCCTGCTAATTATTTCTGAGTATCAATAAATAAAAAGATTAATAAATGACAAAATGAGAGAAATGTTTTATCATTATGTTTTCCTTTCATTTAAAATAATCCGGATTTGTTAGAACTAACTTTATTTGGTGTGAGAACGTTTTATTTGCACATAAATAGGCAAGTTGTACAACATTACTATGAATTATTGTGTCATTTTGGTATCAATATCAGGTATGCTTAATATCAGACTGAAAACATAGTGCCCTTTTACTTTTATTCCAATAGGAATCCTGATTATAAGTTCTGCTTATTTAATTTTTATGTAATTCAGCAGATCAAATTGAACCATTTTGTACAATTAGAAATATTTTCAAGATACAATTCCCTCAAGGTTGCAATATCTATTCAGCTGAAACCCTTTTTCAGTGGTGCGCTCAAATGCCTCTATCTCTGCAGCTCATCACTGAGATCAGAGCAGAATCCTCAATCTAAGCTCAAGTCGGACCTCAGGCTTGAAAAAGCAGTTTTCGACTTTTTTCAAACAGTCACTGGAAATGGATCCTCTGGCAACAGAGTCCAAATGGTCAGGGAATTGCACACAGGTCACTGCGGGTCCTTCGCACTGACATTTACAATGACATTTATATGGAGAGTCAGCGCTGTTGGCGCCGGACAAAGACGTCATTTCTGAGCGGGAAAGTTTTTTGGACAAAAACTAAAAAAGAATCTCTCGCTTAAGCAAAGATATAGAAGTTGTCATTTATATACAAAGAAGCATTTTTACATTGTTTCACTCTTGGTCCCTTTAGAAGTTGAGGTTGAGCTGGATTTAAATTGCAGTCATCTTGCAGTTGGTCACTTTATATCTGCATGAGCCTACAAAGTTGTCACATGACCCACAATAAAGGTACCATCAGAGAGATATAAGGTTTGAATGCTGAACCTTTCCTCTATCACTATCTTCCAGCTTGAATAGAGATGCATCTGCTCTTGTTTTTTATTCCTCATCAAGGTTGAAGGACATAAAGACAGTGTAATAATGACACGCTTATTTTAAAGAGGCTCATATATCACATTTGGGAGAGAAAGAGGAAGAGCAGGAAAGAGAGAAGAGCATTTATTTTGTCTGCGGTTCAGATCAGGACAGTTCCTAGGCAGGAGTGACTGCCTGAGGATCACTATAAATCCACATGATTATCCTGGACAGAACGGTTTAATTGGTTTCCTTCTCCACAATTTCTCATAGCAAACTCTACACAAAGACATATGTTCTACAAGCCTGAATCATATATTTAAGCGCAGCATGTGTAAGTATGTCACATGGGAGAACATAAAATCAGAACAGACCTCATTTACTTTCTTAATATGGTGTTACTGTGCATGATTCATCAGAATTATATTTCATCAAAATTGCTCCACCTTGACTTCCTTTACAGCTGATATCACTTAAGCCAGTGATCTCTAACCGGAGTTATGTAGAAAATGAATTTAAAACGGCATAGGCTGCTACCCTTACTATTTCTGTCATATCTTTAGGCTATTTGGCAGAAATAGTAGGAGTGTGCTATTCTGAATTCAGCCTATATGCTTTTGCTTTGTTACACACATACAAGAGTTAAGACGTGAAAGATGCAAGTTGTCATGAAAAAAGCAAAAAGCAATTTTCCATAGTTTCTTCCTAATGGGAGGTATGTAGAAATATTACTGCAGAATTTGAAATAGCACAAGCTACTCTTACTATTTCTGTCATATCTTCAGGGTATTTGGCAGAAATAAAAAGAGTATGCTATTCTGAATTCAGCTTATCATTTTGCTTTGTTAAACCCATAGAAATAGTGACAATGTTGCACATTGCTAGCACTTTCTCATTTGTAAGTTGCTTTGGATAAAAGCATCTGCTAAATGAATGAATAAATTTGTCAAATGTAAACAGAAATTATAAGTGAATAATATTAGAGAACAGATAAAATGTAGAAATTTATAGTTATCACTTTCATTCATTTTTTCTAAATGTATAATGGCAATTTGTGTGGATACCATTTATAATTTTTTTTTTTTGCAGACAGCCAGTCACTATCCAAAAATAAAGCCTGATGCAGAGCGAACATTCACCAAATATATATATACTGTACATGAAATATGGGTTTGTCTTAAAGTTATTTTAGAATTTTTTCCTATATCATATCTTAAATCTTCCGCTAAGAGGAAAACGTCCACAACTATAGACAACTATAGTAATTCGATCAGGAGATCTAATTAACACCTCCTTACCGAAATGGAAAATCCACTTTGTTTAACATGTGGCCAAATGATAAGACTGAGAAAGAATTCATTGAAACATATGCAACAGATATCTGGGCTTCATGTTTTCCTCCAGCTGGATACAATATTGTGTCATCTAACAGCATGTGGAGAGATGATTTTATAGGCAGTCACAACGCTGAGCTAGAAAAACTCAGAAGCTCTGATGAGTTTCTGCAGCACAGAACTGGGAAAAAAAAAGACCTTGGCAAACAGTAAACAAGGAAGAATCTGATAGGAGAGTAAACCGGAAGATGGATGCACATGAAAGGTTTTTTCCAGGCAAGCATCTTGTCAAAAATATCCAAATTCATTCTCAAACTTCACTCCGCTGCAAACAGCAGAGAATCTAAAATCTAGTCTGAGGAAAGCTTGTTTTGAGGTGTCAGCATGTTCTGAGCTCCATCTAGATGTTTGGGCTTTGGAAATGCATAGAGTGCAGTCTTCTTGCAATGCTGAGAAAAGACCAGAATAGATTTCACATCTTCATTGCAACTTATGGCTTCATAAAACTCACATTCTAATAAAATCTGATTTTTTTTTTTTTTTACTTATGATTTTTCAAAATGAATATATTGAGAGAGTTATCTGCATAGGGACATCATGCATTTAGAGTTTTTATGTACTATAAGCTGACGGCAATTTGAAATATGCCATATTGAAACAAAGAGTCTACAACAAATGTTAGGAATTTATAAAATAGCATGCCACAATATATTGTAACCTCTCCTAGAAAATATCCCAGACTGCATCATACCTGAGGTGTTTGATGGACTGAAGCAAAGCTGAACGTGCTTATGCAACCTCGCCACACACACAACCCCCTTCCCACACACACACACATGCATGCACAATTACATAGACATGCACATGTCCTTTTGCTTCCTATTGCTCTATTTATATAAAACATATGTACTTTATACGAAATTTATTTAATTCTTAAAATTATACAAAATATTGGTTAATTATATCCTTATGAAAGGCAATATACACTTTAATGAATGCTTCATTTAAACAAAGCAATAGGAAGCACACAGTAATATATGAAAGAGTGGTTTGATAGTTAAAGATTTCTTCGGAGAGAGATGGAACATTAAAAAAGTCAAAAGACTGGACTTTAACTTTTTCTAAATCTGGTTATGTGCAAAAAAAAGAAGAAATCTGCAGGTAGCGGATGAGTTTCAGAGGAGACAATTAAAATGCAATTACCTGTTCTTTTGCCCAGTACCTCTGTGAGCCAGTTGGAGGTTATCTGTGAGGATGACGCTGATCTGGCTGCGTCTATGCTGTCATAAATGTATTTAATGGATAGTCTGGCTCTGCTCGTCTGGAAACTCTTTGCTGGAATTAGCTGATATTAAAATGCCTTTTACAGGCTTATTTTAATACACAGATCAGACAGTCTATTATAACTCTGCACACCTCATCTTTATGTCCAGGATTACATATGTGGAACAGAAAATCTGCCAACCATCGTCTGTTAAATTATTGGATTATAAAATTCATTAGATACTGGTGAGATACCACCACCAACTCTACTCTGAAAACACACACACACACACACACATATATATAACCACAGCACCTTAGATACACAAGCACTAGGGGTATGGTATGTACACACACCGACCCATTCCCTTTTATATTCCAGTTCCATAAAAATATCTCAGTGGAAGCACTGAGAAAGAAAAAGACAGAGAGCAAGAAAAAAAGGTGTGAAGGACAAATGAAGGTTAACGTAATACAAGTTATGTGCGCTGCATAATCTGATCTTGTGTTACACTAACAGAAATCATTTTAAAATAGTTTGCTTAAAATCGTATTTACTAAAATGTATGAAATAGGTAGAATATTGAAGTTGTGTAAGAATTGTCTGGTAACACTTTAAAGATTAATTTGTTAACTGTATTTAATGCATTAACTAACATTAACAACGAACAATAGAATATTTCTTAATCTTTGTAAATGTTAATGGTAATAAAAATACAACTGTTCATTGTAAGCTCAGGTCCATTCGATAACATTAATCAATTTTAATACTTTTTAATAATGTATTAGTAAATGTTGGAATCAAGATTAACTACGATGTTAACAAATGCAACCTTACTGTAAAGTGATATTAGCAAGAAGTGTTATTTTAGTATCATTGTAATTTCTATTAATATTTTGAAAATGTTTTATATTTTCCATTTGATATTTTTCCATTTTTTGTTCTTGTGTTTTTTGTTTTGTTTTGTTCAATTTTAGTTTCAGTTATTTTAGTACATCAAATTAAACTAAATGAAAATGAAAAATGTTGCCTTGGCAACCAGCTAAAATAAATAAGTTTAAGAATTTTACGTTTTATTTTATTAGTTTATTTTATTTCAAATAACTAGTTAAGTATAATAACCTTGATAATGATTATGTAACACTTCTCAAAACCAGAAAGGAGGCTATATATAGGGCCTTTGTAAGTATCTATATTTTGAAGCAGTGTGTGTGTGTGTGTGCGAGTGTTTATGCGTATGCATGAAAAAGAAAGAAGGGGAGCATTTCCCCCTTTCATTTCCATAAGTACTTAATGCTGAATTATTCCTGTACACCAGCCAGTCATATAAAACAGCCAACCGTCCTCTCAGGAGCTCTGCCAACAGACGGATCAAACCCACTCCAGCTATCTAAACAACATCTTCATACTGCGATATGCAAATGATCATGTTGTTCTATTATTATTAAAAATCTATTCGATTTCCAAAAAAACATTGCAATTTGTAGTGAGATATTCTATTGGCTGTTGAGCAAAGTGTCCAGTGAGAGTGTGCAGCGGTCAGACGGTGGAGCCTGAGGCTGCAGCTCAAGCCAGAAAACATTACCATTGCCATCAAAGACTTTCACAATCACTGCAACACTCCATCTCAACAATTCTCATCTGTACACATGCATTCCTGTCTAATTCAAACCAATTCAGATCAGAAATGACCATATAAGAGCATTAACATGCCTCAGTGTGAACTGGAGACTCATTCAGTTATGCTGATGACGCTAGATGTGTGTGTGTCTGTACATTATGTGAGGGACTGGTGCAGTGAGACCACACATTCTCATTGATTGAGTGTGTGTGTTGCATAGACTGATGTGCCATTAACAGAATTTATGGTGCATAACAAACACAAAATTGTAACTAGGCCTATTTTTCACATTTTCTGAAGAGTTGCAAAAGTTGCTCCCAGGATGCTAAGGAGTTGTGGTGGCTGTCATGATGTTGCTATGCAGCTACCATGGTGTTCTCTTCAACAAGCTGCACAAATTGAGGTAGAAATCATGTTTAATGACACACCTGAATAGCTAATCAATGTGTTCAGGATTACTTAAATTACAGTCAGGTTGGAAGTGAAGTCTGCAGCCCTTTAGGACTACAGTTGGCTACCCTTGACTAGAGTTAGGGGTTGTTTAAATACCTAACTTTACATTTAAGCAACAGTATGCTTGCCTTAGCAAGAGTAGAGAATTCTAATACTGTCATGCCGTCCTTCACTCACCATCTGTGAGTATTACTACACTGAGAGTAGTTCATTGCCTCTCCTCTGAAAGCCATCTGCCCATCAGGAGCCCTGAGTGCACGCCAATGCCAAACATCGCTGCTAATTCAGGTGAGACATAATGGATGAACTGCAGTATGCTTCTGCCGCTAATGGAGACACCGTAATGCAGAAGTGAAAATTTTTAAACAGTGAATATCTAAATGTCCTTCCATAAGACTGGTAGCAGTGTCATTTGAATCTCTGGGGTCATTCTTTTTTTTTTTTTGGTAACTGAATGAAATGATTACTTTTATTCAGCAAGGATGCATTAAATTGATCAAATGTGACAGTAGAGACTTTTGCATGGAAATGGAAATGTTACTTGAGCATAGGGTTGCAAAGGAGCGGAAAACTTCAGGTAAATTTCCAGAAACTTTCCAAAAATTCTGGAAAGTTTTTTCAAAATTTATAGGAAATTTTCCACCTTTTTGCAACCCTACTTGAGCACCAATCAGCACATTAGAATGATTTCTGAAGGATCAAGTGACACTGAAGTCTGAAGTAACGGCTGCTGAAAATTCAGCTTTGCCATCACAGGAATGAATGACATTTTAAAATATATTGAAATAGAAAACAGTTCTTTTCAATTGTATTTCACAATATTGCTATTTTTACAGTATTTGTCATCAGATAAATGCAGCCTTGGTGAGCATAAGAGACCTTTTTACACTGGGTTTTAGATGATTCAGACCGGTTGGGATGCTTGACTTGGGCAGATCTAATATCTGCCAGAATCTCCTGAACAGCGTGTGGGAATGCCAACTGATGCTGGACATTAAAAAGCTATCAATCAGCACTCTAGTCTAAAGATGGGCCAGCAGAAGGGGGTAAGGGAGTATTGATTAAACCCAACTCAGGCTGCCAGAACTTGCACAGCCCCATAACTGAACCTGACGTCTATAGAAATAGGCTGAGCTGAAAGAAAACCAAAAAGAAAAGAGAGGAATGTGGTTTTCAGTGTCCTTGTGCCAAAATTCTGAGTCATATATCTTGACATATTAGTGCAGTTTTTGCAAAGCCGTATACAAGTCTTATTTTCCTTCTTAAGCTAAGAACCAACCCATATAGTCAACATTTTGACATCAGTTTATCATTGTGACAGACATTTATGCATGATATTAAAAAAAAATTATATATTTTTTTAAATTTATGGATATATAATATTGTGATACGGTCATTTTTTATGGATTGAAATGTATATAACCTTTCTGGCAGTTACCATTTTTCTTTTTATGCTTAAATGAACTGAATTTTTTATTGAATTCAATTGTCATTCTAAAGTACAACACAGTGTAGTATTAATATAATGTAATACTTAAAACAGAATTAAATGAGCACAACTGCCCACCCTTCACTGGTTAAAATGCTTATTAAGAATAAAATTAACCAACAACAGCATTTCCGTCAACAAACACAAAAATCACGCTTTAGCCGCAGCACAGTGAGCAGTGCACATGCCCACAACACATAAACAGCCTGTGTCATGTCCTGATCCCACTGTCTCTGTCCCCAATGGTTTCCTGTCTCTCTCCACTTGTCCTGTGCTTAAAGGCATCAAAGTCCATAAATAGAAATATAAAAAGCAAGCACTAAAACTGCACAAGCAGATCGCGTGCCTCTCTTTTCTATGCAATTAGTGCTGTCATGCACAGGATTCTGCTGTTACAGAGTTCTCCAGAATCTAACATTCCAAACTGTACCTAACAGCCTTACTGACACATCCTGAACACTGAGATGGAATCAGCGCAGTATGTGCAGACACTGATCATTTTGAAACTAAGCGTCTGGTGTTTGTCCATCTCTGTCAGGAGCAATGCTGGATATCCATTCTTTTTGCAAACACACAGAGTTGCACATCTACTCAAGTAGCTCATGGCTCAGGGCAGGCTGGGAAAACACCGCATGATCTGAGACACCAACATTTCGACACGCTGCCAAAACAGTAAGGAGCGGATGCAGAGATCGGAACGGTCTGATGACAGGAATATGCAAAGAGAACAAGACTATCCATACTGAAGCGTTATTTTCTGATTTTATGATTGATGTGCATCTCATAATTCCCTTTCTGTGGATGCCAACATAGACAATTAACCACTGTCTTCAAATCACGGGAAATTCTCATCTCCCAGAGCGCATTAAACACGTGTAAACAGCACACTGTACTCTTCAAAATAAAGGTTCCAAAAGAGGGTTTTCCAAGTGATGCAATGGAAGAACCACTTTGGGTTCCTCAAAGAACCAATTCCAATCATTTTTTCTTAGTGTGAGGAACCTAAAAATGGAACCAAATGGAAAACGTTACATGTAAAAAGATGGAAAGGTTACATGGATGTTAAAGGTTTTTCATGGAACCATAGATGCCATTAAAGAACCTTTTGTGTCTGATGATGGCACTTTAGCTCTGATGGAATCTTTTCAGTTTCTGTCTGCCCAGCTCCGATCATAGTCATTCTCGTACCTAGTACAGTTTAATCACGTGAAATAACCCTGAACTCATAGCAGTGAAATCGATCGAGATATCTACCCCTCGCAGGCAGAGCTCCGCTCTCTCGCTCTCTCACCTGTATAAGATTACATGCAAAGAAACAGCTCCTTTAACAGAAATACAAAGGTCAGAATATCTGAGAAGACACTGACAATCTAGGATGCAAATCTAATTGGCTAAAACGTTTCAGTATTTGTTGTGTTGTAAATGAATAAGAATGATTCTGTACTGTTTCTAGTCAAATAATCAAATTTGGGACAATGACCATGTGAACTCCATTGCACAAAAGGTCAAATTTTCCACCACTGAAGCACTAATGCTTTTTGGAATATTTTCAAGTATGCTGGTTAACATGGCTCATCAGGTTTTACACAAACTTGTGGAGTTCAAATGCCAAGAAATTCTCAAATTCATTATGCCTTTCGGTTTAACTTTTATGCTGAATATGTTATTTGCAATAAAACTCAATACAGGAAAATTGTTAATAAAGGTCTCAGACTTTTGGACATCTCTGTATGTGTGAGCGTTGGAGAGACTGTGTGTGCGTTTTATGTTCCCGCAGCCCTATAACAGTCTCACATATCTAGTAATTGTTTGTTCATCGCACTGCCTGCAGTATAAAATGAAGCCCTGTAAAATGAGTTGTTTGCTGACGTGCTTCTGTTGAAGTGATCATGCCTTGGGTTACATTCTCCTGACACTTTTTTGCACATCAAAAACAATTAAAGTTACTATGCCATTCAACATCTTGTGTTGTTGCACAACATAAGAAAGACGACAGCCATGTTTTGCTGGTGTCTCTTATGTAATTCTGGAGAAAAGGGTGCATCAAAACACTGGACACAGAGAAAAGCATGTGGCTGATGTTTTGATATAGCATGAAAGGACATTCTATGTACCTTTAGTGTAACTAAAAACCACTATCAACTGAAATAAAATACGATTCATGTCAAACTGACACCAGCAGCTGGGAACAACTTCAGCCAACATGAACTTAAATGCGTTTAGATGCTTTTTGGCTATACACGGTTACAGATGCATACTCTACAAATTTTTAATTTCTCATCTAAAAATTTAATCTCAGCTAAAGATGTGCGATGTTTGCCTGGCATTACAGTTTCTGTATCTCTTCACACCTGCATTCCTGAGTTTCTTGTTCCTGTACACAGACAGGATGACCAGTAGATTTCCAACGATATCAGCCACGGTGGTGAAGATCAGCACGCCGGCGAGGGTGGCCGCTACCCCGGGAGACGTGCTCTGGGCGGGGAGGCAGTTGTTTCCCCGGGATAAACTATCCAGACAGCTCAAGTTCGCCTTCATCAACTCCATTCTTATGGAAAAGCGTAAAGCCACATTGAAGTTTCTCCTTTGATCCACTCTTCAAGGCAAAAAAGCAAAGTTGGAACGAACCGGTATTCACCCTGCAGAAAATACAACCAATCCATTCCACTTATAAAATGTCACTGAGCACTTAAAAATCTAATGCAGTGTTTTTTTTTTACATAACTTCCATAACACGGTAACTGTCACAGAAGGATCCCTTCGAATTTCCCAGTAGCTGCGCAGCGCTCCCATTCAATTCAAATGCATGTTTGGTAGTCGGCGCATTGTCAGCCCCACAGTTATCTGGATTGGTATGGCGTTATATGTGTGCCACAATCCTGAGCGAGTAATTGTAAGTTTTGAGCACAGAGAACTATATTTTGCAAGCACATTACATTA
>JAFVLL020000902.1:0-12935 GCA_021397915.2 Tor tambroides | reverse complement strand
TTAAGATTTGTACTCATAGAAATTACTAAAGTAGTCAAACCTGTTCATTAGAAGGGGGCGACCCAATACTTTTGGCAATATAGTGTATATGCAATTATTTCATCTGCATTCATAGGTGATGAATGATGTGGAATAAATTATAACCCATTGTTTGGGCGATGCGTAATGACTAGCAATTAGACGGCCAGTGGTGAGAGAATGCAAACGTGCTCATTTAATATTCATGAGCTCAGAAGAGGATCTGTTAAATACACATGCAGATATTAGTATCTCTAAAATCTCATTTCCATCTCGACATGCTGAACAAAAAATGTGTTTTTGTTTCGATTCTTAACCCTGCTGCCAATTAGTTCTCATTAACTAGTGGCTAATGAACCTCCGTTCTTCTTCTCCCGTCGCTTTATCTTCAGCGTGTTTGAAGCTGCTGAATAATTGAGGTTCGCAAATTGGCTGTTTGCATTGTCTCCACATGCAACAATTAATTGTTTGTGTGCTGTCTGGAGACGAGGTGAGACGGAGTGTGTGTGTTTCTGTGTCTGGTGTTGTTGTGTGAGCTGCTGGGTGTAGGTTTTATTGGAAAAAGCCACAGCCATTCAACAGATCTTCATTTTTATCTATTTTTTTAAACAATATAAAACAATAAAATTTTATGTTAGTTAAAAAATAATGCAATAACTTTTGGAGCAAGTAATAATACAAAACATTATAATTTTATTACATTTTATTCAGCCCAGCTGATGTCAGCCAAGTTTTAGAGCAAGTTATTTTATTTTTATGAAAGAATTTTCTGTATGAGTTTTTATAGATATTTGTCTATTTTAATTTAATTTAGTTTAATTTAATTTTTTTGTTAATGTGAGTTATAATAGATATTTGGTGTGTGTGTGTGTGTATATATATATATATATATATATATGTATGTGTGTGTGTATTTCAAATTTAATTAAATTTATTTTTATTCCAATTTAATTATTAAATTAAATGAATGAATTAATTCCAAAAAATTAAATGTTCAATTTTATTATATTTTTGAAAATGATAGATGTTTGTATTATTTTATAGTATTATATATATGTGTATGTGTGTGTGTGTGTGTATATATATATATATATATATATATTATTTTGAAAATAACATAAAACAATAAAACATTATTTTAGTTAAAAAATGCATGCAACAAGTTTTGGAGCAACTTAATATTTTGATGAAAGAATTATCTGAATGTTAGTTATTATAGATATTTAGCCATTTTATTTGATAGATATTTGGCTATTTCATTTTATTTGATTTAAACTTGAATTTATTTAATGTCATTTATTTTTTGAATTTTATTTTTTGAAAACAATGTAAACCAAAGTAATTTTAAGTTATTATATTTTGATGAAAGATTATGAAGACAAACAGTTTTTAATTTAAAATAACATGCACTGGTGGGTTGTTCGATAAGACCCAGAGGATAATAAGAAAGTGAATAGGCTCAATTTTGATTTCCCGTTGACTTATGTCTCCGTTTCCTCTCATTGTTTCCAAGCAGAAGCGTTTGTGATATCAGCGAGCTGATGTGTGATTGACTCAGACAGAAGCGCTCTTGTGCTGCAGTATCTGCTGGACATCTGACTCTCTTCTGGACGCTGGCCGTCTCCTCTTTTGTTACTCTGAGGTCACAATGACACTTTTATCACTCTGCATTTTCTTTCATTCTCTCACAAAAGCGTTCCGGATGGACGGAGAACATATCAGCCGCCCTGTCCCAGATCATTGATTGTTCGGTGCTCAGTACAGTAAATCATTCATTAGATAATATCAAAGCAAGTGGATTTAATTTGAAATAAGTAAGGCTTAAATACACTTAAATGAACTGTTTAACATTACAGCTTCCTAAAATGATGCAAAAATGAAATATTCTTACTTAATTGCAATTTTCTTGTTTTCCACTGCAAATATAAGACACGGAAAATGTTTTTTTGTCATTTTCCCTTTGAATTAAGTTTATATTTCTGACCCCATTGATATTTTATCATTTTAATCTCACTTAACTCACTTATTTTTATACGTTTTTAAGAAAACACATCGTTTTGCTTCTAAAGTAAATGTATCCTCAACTGACAAAAATATGTTGTAAGATCGTTTTGTTAACATATGAAAATGTTACTTCTGAATGTTCAAAATTTCCAGTTTTTTAAATGTTTTAAGAACTTTTTTTCTCAGGTATGTGAATGTTAAGGGAATGTTGCATTTTATAATTTTGCAAACATTATGGGAATGTTAATTTTGAATGTTCTCTGGACAATCAGAAACAAGTAGTAACATTTAAAAAACATTAGATGAACTTCCAGCTGAAGCATTTTAAAAATAAAACATTCTATGAATGATGTATTAATAATACATATTTTTGTGCTCATGTTTTAATAAAGACCAGGTAACTGCCCTGCTGACAAAAATATGTTCTAAGATTTTTTTGCCAACGTTCCCATCAAGTTATGAAAATGTTACTTCTGAATGTTCTCTGAATATTCGAAACATTCCATTTTAGAATTTTTGAATATTCTCTGAACGTTCTGCAACAAGTAGTAACATTTAAAAAATGTTATATGAACATCCAACTGACACATTTCAAAATACAACATTCCATGATGTTTTGAGAACATTATTAAAGACCAGCTAACAAACATATATTCTAAGAACGTTCTTCTAACATTTCAAGTTATGAAATGTTCTCTGACCATTTCAAATGTCCAGTTTTTAAATGTTTAAAAACGTTTTTCCTTGGTTATACAATCGATAAATGATCATCCAAACAGTATGGGAATGTTGATTGTGAATCTTCTCTGGATGTTTTGAAACATTTAAAAAATATTAGATGAACGTCCAACTAAAACATTCCATGAACATTACTAAAGACCAGATAACTCTGAACAAACATTCTATTAATGTTAACAGAAGAGGATTTGTTAGTAACGTTAACAGAACATTTTGAGGATGTTCCCTGTTAGCTGGGTCTTGATTTAGGAATGCTTAGATATTTGTACTGGAAAACGAGACAAAATATTGAGTAAGAAAATCATTTTGTTGCAGTTTATCCCCTAATTTCCTTTGCTGTGACATCTCTGACGCATGACGTCCACGCGTATGGAAGCGCGTGTTCACAATAGAGCCTTGTTCTCGAAGCCTCGGGGTAAAAGAGTTTATCACAGCGTCTCAGAGGCACACGGCTAGCAAACACAGCGCCATATATATGAGTCCCTTAATGCTTACTGAGGGGCAGGCTGACTGACTGCACCTGGCCTGCGCTCACAGGGTCAGATGGTCGTCATCTGAGGCCTCGAGACACAGGCTGTTTAATCTGAAACGGTGCCCGCGTCACATGGCGAGTCGAGGGCTAACTGCAGCGCTAAGCACACTGAGCTAAATGACGCCCATTATCAGCAGGGCATCATGGGTCGGGCTAAAACGACCCGCATGGCCACCGTCCATAATATAACGCAGCATACAGTGACCCGATGACATGCAAAACAAGGCCAGTGAATAAATCAAAAGAAAGAGAAAAAAAAGAGAAATCCAGAGGAGAGATTGTTCAGCAGGGAAAACTTCTCTACTGCATACTGAGCAGCGTTTTTTTTATATGTAAATATGTAATATTATTATATCTAACCATTATATTTAATATAATATATGGCCTTGTCCACACTAATACGTTTTCGTTTGAAAATGCATCTTTTTCTCTCCGTTTTGGCCTTCTGTCCACACTGAGACAACGTTTTTATCACGGAAAACAGCTTTTTGAAAACGTTCCCCAAAGTGGATACATTTGAAAACGCTGTTTTCGGGTTGTAGTGTGGACTGTGAAAACGGAGGATTTTGAAAACGATGACGCAAGTTTTGTCATGTGACGCATGTTATACCAATAGATATCCGTGTTTGTACTGGTATTGTGCACGTTATGTGCTATGCACTTTCACACTATTGCTACAGATGTATTACTTTGTACACTCTTCATATCACAGTCCTGCAAAGATGAAAGAAAATTTATTTGCAATTGCTATTTTCAGGCAAAACATGAGGGCAGTTGCGTTTTAGATCAGACATACAATCGTGAGTGAGTGCGACCTGGACGCGTCAGTGAATGGTGAATTCTTTTCCTAAACCAAATAATCCTGTTAGATGAACGGTATGAAAACATATCATGTCTGTTCCGTCTGTATCATCGCAGTGAGCTTTTCTGAGGCTTTACGCATGCGCAGAAAGTGAATTTAACATTTTCTGATGTTTCAGTGTGGATGAGACACTTTTGGAAAATGCTAGTGTGGACGGAGAGCGTTTTAAAAAGAAAACACCGTTTTCAAATGCATCCGGATTAATGTAGACGTAGCCTGTAGTAGACTAGAATCTATATTAATATTATGAATGAATGAATATTAAATATATTATTAAATATATTATTATAATAAATATTAACAGTATGTTGTTTTAAAAATATTTTTTATATTTTATTTTATTTCAGTTAACATTTATTTCAAATAACAGTTTATTTAATCGTTTTAATTTTAGTTTTAAATATTATAATTTTTTGAATCATTTAAGTATTTTTATTTTACTTTATTATTTTTAAAATAATTTTGAATGATTTTGTATTTATATTTTCTGTTTTCACTTTAATTTTAAAGTATTAATAATTTAGTTGTTTTTTCATTTTATTATTATTTAAAAAACGTTTATATAGTATTTATTTATTAGTTTTAGTTAATTTAGTACTTCAACTTGAATTAAACAAAAACTAGAATTGTTGCCTTGGCAAATACCTGCAGTAAAGTTATTCATATTTTATTTTATTTCATTTAACATTTATTTTATTTCAAGGTTTTAATTTTAGTTACAGTTTTAGTTAACTATAATAAGCCTGATTTTAAATGATTTTATTTTTTATATTTTCTGTTTTCACTTACTATTTCTTTGTTTTATTTATTAGTTTTAGTATATTTGGTTTTAGTTATTTTAGTACTTCAACTTAACTTCAAATTAAACAAAAATGAAAAATGTTTTCCACCACAATATATCGACAATATCATATCAATTGCTACTACAGTAAAACTGTGGTAACCTAGTAGAAACTGCCACTGTCATAATAATAGATATTAAACAGGCACAAAAGACTCCTTAAACAATTTCAGAAAGACCCCATTTTAATTTAATATAATTTTATGGTATTACCTGCAGTGGGACATAAAAGATTATTTGTTCTGATGAACAGATTGTCAGAACTATTACTTCACATCTACAGGTCTTTTGCTCAGATGTTTTCTTTTTGCTCTCTTTCTTTCTTGGAATTGCCATAAGTCGAATAGAAATGATAGTTTAAACATGCACAAAATTGGAAAACACAAAGATCTTTCACTCTTTTTTGAGTGAACAGTACAATAAGAAGCATAAATTTAGCCCGTTGCTATTTTAGCTGCTTGTGTGTATGTGAGCATACTGTGTGTGTGTGTGTGTGTGTGTGTGTGCGCATAAAGAGTCTTTTGTACAGAGCGAGTCGCAGGCGTGTTTTCGCCCGCGGCAGATTTCTCCTCCTTTATTAAAGCAGAACACATGTCTGTATGCATGACAATCAGCATCAGAGCGATATGAAGAGCCTTACAGTCAGTGCTGCTCTGTTTTACAAGCTCTTCACTGTTTCCTTACCAGCTGATCATGAGACTCCTGCTGCTTCAACATGTACCAGACATGAGAGAATATGAGGAAATATTCATGTTGACATGTTCTGGTAGAATGTGATATTTTATGTAAAACAAGAAGAAAAAATATATAAAATACAATTAAAACTGAAATTCAAACAGAAGCATTTAAACTATTTATATGTACATAAATACATATATATTGATTTTCATTTATATTATGATTATATATATAATTTATAATATAGTTATTTTTAAAATATTTGGTTTTAATTAAAAATGACAATATTTTCAATATTTAGCAATAGTTTTAATTGAAATACAATAATAGAAATTATTATAGAAAATTAATATTAAATTAAATATAAATATTGACTATTAAATATATACATCCTAGCAATTAAAATATTTAAATTTTAATAATTTAATTTCAATAAATTTTATTAGTTTTATACTTCATTTTAATTGAAAAAATATAGTATAAACTTTAAAATTTACATTTACATTAGTTATTTATTTGTAACATATATGTTTTATTTATTTTAATATTTAAAAAAATGTAATTGATATATTAAATGTTTACATTTATAGAAATTATTGTATAAAATTTAAATTAGTATTAAATGAAATAATATAAATATTGAATATTAAATATAAACACCCTAGCAACTACATAGCAACATGCTGGAAACACGCAGAACACCTTGGCAACTAAACAGCAACGTCCTGACAACCACTTGCAACACCTCCATATTGTGATAGTGAGATGTTTTGCATCTCATTTTTATCATCTAGTCTTGTGTACGCACCTGTATATTTAAACTGAGAAAAATACCTGCATTTTAAATGATGCAGTAATGCACAACACAAGATGGAAGTTTCCTCTGGGTCCGGGAAGCACCGTCCTCGACGGCCTCATTTCCTGGCCTCTCTGAACACACTGCCATTTTCATGAATAAAAGATGCAGTCGTTAAACTAAGTTTAATAGTTTCAATAAAAGCTCCTTCCAGAGAGATAAGCTGTCACATTAACTTAATATTCATTTCCTAAATGTGCCTCTCAGGGGTTCCACGGCGAAATTAAATTTCAATTCGTATTTGTACTTTTCATGTCTTTATGAACTGTGTCAACCTGGTTAGGAAATATAGTTGGAATTAGATAGTAATGTTATATACTGGATCTTATTGTATTTGCGTGAACTGTGCACAAAAACCACAGAGCCCATAAATGTGTCACTATTTCCATTCATAATACTAAAACTCACTTTCTGTATGAATGAATCATAATGGAAACTGAGTTCACTACTAGTTTTCAGAACATACAGAGAACATTCAGATTTTAAAAATCGAATGTTTGTAATGTTCAGACAACATTTAGAAATGTTTTAGTTGGATGTTCATGTAACGTTTAAATGTTACTACTTGTTTTCGGAACATTCAGAGAACATTAATAGTAACATTTACAGTCCAAAATGGAATGTTCCGTTTTGGAATTTTAAAAACATTTTAAAAATCGAATGTTTGGAATGCTCAGAAACATTTAGAAATGTTCTAGTTAGATGTTCATCTAACATTTTTTAAATGTTACTGCTTGATAAATGATAAAATAGAATGTTCCCTTAATGTTCACATAACCATAATTTTTGATATCCATAAGTATTTTTAAAACATGTAAATAATGTTTTGAATATGAAAACGATTTTAACTTCAAACCAATGCTTCTGACCAGAATATGAGTCCATAATCCATAATAATGCTTCCTCCAGTGATAAAGTAATCTTGTCTGAATCAGGAGAGGAATCTGCACAGATCAAGCACCGTTTATGAGCCAAAACAGTCCAAAACAGCTCGAAATAAATATGTGGCTGGATTTTGATGTGAGGGACAACAGGAGATGGACTTTTTTCACTGGAGGAAGTGTTATAATGGATTATGGACTCATATTTTGGCCAGAAGCAATGGTTAGAAGTTAAAAACGCCTTAATGATGGATTCGTTTCTTCCAAACACGCAGTTTTTGGCTTCTCAAGATGTTAACTGATGGATTGGAGTGGTGTGGATTACTTGTGGATTATTGTGATGTTTTTATCAGCTGTTTGGACTCTCATTCTGACGGCACCCATTCACTGCAGAGGATCCATTGGTGAGCAAGAGATGGAATGCTACATTTCTAATTCTGATGAAGAAACAAACTCATCTACTTGGATGTCCTGAGGGTGAGTAAACCTTCAACAAATGTTCATGTTTGGGTCAACTATTCCTTTAAAAGGAAACCGTATTCCCATTTTGGAAAGCCAAGACAGAATAGTGTGAGCGATCTTCTTTCCAGACTTTATAAAGTTTGACATGCACTGTGACACTGGATCAGTCTGTATTGTTCTGTTCGCCCCGCACCCATCCATCCATCCATCCATCTGTGTGTGTGTGTGTGTGTGTGTGTGTTCAAATGAAAAGCTCTTTGTGGGCAGCTGAAGTGTGCGTGTGAAAGTTGTTTTCAGCACAGAAATGCACACAAATGCTTTAAAAAGCGTGTTCTGCTCGAGCTCTCAGGCTGTAATTTGGTGGGTGTGGACGGCCCTCGACATGCGCTGGCATTTCACTGCTGTAGCAAAGATGACAGATGATCGGTTGTCATGGTAACCGTCCGAGTGATGATGCGCTACTCCATGTGTGTTTAATTTTTTTGGATGCACTAGAGAACCTCTCAACCCACCTCAGAGAGTCTTTTTGGAAAATAAGTGGCTGTTAAAGGAATAGTTTCTGTCCTCATGTTTTTTGTCACTCAGCATGTTCTTTCTGACATGAAATATATGTGTATGTATGTTTATATGTATGTATGTGTATATATATATACATACATACATACATACATACATATGTCTATATATATATATATATATATATATATACATGCATACATTATTTAAAAAATTACAATTTTATATATATATATATATATATGTGTGTATGTATATATGTGTGTGTATGTATATATGTGTGTTTTTATATATACTATTTTGTATATATATGATCACTCAGTATGGCTCTTTCTGACATGAAATACAAAGGAATTGCTATTAGTGTTTATTATTATGCTTTCCATTTTTTTGTAATTTTCATAGATTTTTTAGTTCACTTTTTCTTTTTAGTTTTAGTAGTTTTATTTTTATTTCAGTTTGAGTTGTTTTAGTACTTAAACTAAAAAAAATGCATTTGAAACTAACTGAAGTAAAAATATTTAATTTTATTGTAGTTACCATTAATTTTAATAATTTTTCTTTGATTTTAGTTTAGCTTTAGTTAACAATAATAGCCCTGGCTCAGAGCTTCATTGAGGTACTTTAAAATGAGTTCATATGACTTTTATGTTAGAATTAGGCTGTATTTTATAGGATGACTTCAGAAGACTTAGTTTAGAGTGCACAGGTTGTGGTGCTCGACTGTATAATTCACCATCCACTTCTGATGCATTTCTTTGTAACTGTTGCTTTAATGTGAAACTGTCAGTCAGTATTTGGCTGGTAAACCTCTAAATACTGGGTGTCAGGATTTAGCAATTGCCATGACAACAGTAACTATGATGTACAACTGGGAGTTGCTCCACAGAGAACCGGTCAGTACTTTAGCATGAAGTCTGCAAACACACACACACACACACACACACACACACACACACAGATTTTAGCTGGTTTGTGCCTGGCGGCGCTGGTAACTGGCTAATGTGACAAAAGAACCTTTTTCCTGGAAACTGTATCAGATGTTAAAGCCATAAGGGGCCTCTGGGAAGGCTGTGTGTGTGTGTGTGTGGTCTCAGATAGTGTTACTGTCTCTAGGTGTGTCTGAGGATGTGTCTAAGTTGGGTGGTGGCAGTAAAGTTGCCCTGGTTTCCTCTTACTGCCTCTGCATGAGCTCAGCAGCTAAAACAAGCAAATGATATGAACACACTGCCAACATGTATAAAGAAAACGGCCAGCAAAATAATCTCTGGACACCTGAATGTGAAATTCCAGCTAACAGGGAACGTTCTTACAACGTTCTGGCACAACATTAATAGAACGTTTGTTCAAGTTATCTGGTTTTTAATAATGATCTCAAAACATAAGCACAAAAATACTTTTTGTTCTTTGTTTTTTTTTTCCTGAAACATTTAAGTTTTTTAAATGTTACTTGTTTCGGAATGTTATGAGAACATTCAAAAGTAACATTCCTATAACGTTTGCACAATGATAAAATGGAATGCTCCCTTAATGTATGCATAACCAAGAAAAAAATGATTTTAAACGTTCAGACAGCATTGGACATTCATGTAACATTTTGGGGCCATATTTAGTAACAGCTTGCACCAGCACAAACTATCTTTTGGTGTTAAAATTGAAGATTTACTAAAGACGTGCAGTGAAGAATTAGTGCTGAAAAGGCATGGACACAGTTATTTTTGCACCTGACCTTACTGAATATGCATTTGTAGAAGTTTCACTTTCAGATGCAAAATTTATGGGAGGAGAGTATAAAAATGAATCACGCAACACGATTTACTAATGTTTGCGTTCATCAAATTACTGGTATTTGCACCAATATTTAACACCCAAAAAAGCAGTCTTAAAGCAGGCAGTAATTTGCACTGCTCTTGGTAGAATGCGCTGGTCATTATGGAAATGATCTGGCTGCGTCTGTGTTCTTTAATGTGCGCACTGTCAGTAAATCACACACAGAATTTCCCCCTCCTATCAGCGCTTTTATGGGATTGCGCTCTAATGCTAATTTTAGCTAATTAGTTCAGAAACTTTTAGAAAGGTTTTATGTAGATGTTCATCTTTCATTTTTTAAATGTTACTGCTTGTTTCAGAACATTCTGAAAATATTCAAAATTAATGTTCCCTTGCTGCAAAATAAAATAATATAATAAAATAAAATAAAATGTTAGTGCTCCATTAACCATAAAAAAATGTTTTGAACATTCAGAGAACATTTAGAAATGTTTTAGTTGGACGTTTAAAGTGCCCCTATTATGCCATTTTTAAGGTTGCTAATATTGTTTATGAGTCTCCTAAAACAGGTTTACATGCATCCAAGGTCAAAAAACACTTTAGTTTTCTCGAAAAATAGCTTTAATTTTACCTCATTTCTAAATGATTCCTAAACGACTCGTGCGAAGCAGTTCAAAGAATCAGTCTCTCTAAAGCCTCCTTTCCGTGAGCCCTCGCTGCTGTGATTGGTCAGATGGCGCAGTCCTTTGTGATTGGTCTACCGTGTCCAGCGCGAATGACAGCCATGGGCGGACATTATGCAAATGTGTTACTTCGTGACATACAGCCATAACAGAATAAGATTTGAATTCCTAACGTCTCGTTTAGGTGATTGCGAGTCGACTCTTTTTTTTTGATAGACAGTAACTTTATATATTGTGCACTTTCGGCTTCACAGCTTTGCAGAAAGTTTATGTTCACATACTGCTACATGACACACTGCGTGAAAGGTAATATTTGAAAAGGCATAATAGGGGCACTTTAAAGTTGGATTTTTAAAATGTTACTTGTTTCGGAATGTTCAGAAAACTTTCAGAAGTAACATTCCCATTAGATTTGCAAAATGACAAAATGGAACATTACCAGGAAAAAAAAAAGTTTTTAAAATTAAAAAAACAAACACAAAAAACTGACATTTTCAATGTTAAAAATAACTTTTTATAGCTAAATAGGAACGCTAGCAGAATGTTCTAAGAACATTACACTAATATAGTCAAGTATAGTCAAATATAGTCAAACTTCACAGATTACAATAATGCAGTAGTTCATCTAAAAATTAAATTAAACATTCTCCTAAACATTTCTGTTTGTGTTTTACAGGAGAACGAAGGTTGTACAGGTTTGGAACAACATGAGGGTGAGTAAATGATGACAGAATTTTAATATTTCCTTCATTATTCTCAAAAAAAATGATACCAAAGCTACTTTGAAAACAGTTGGTTGTGGATGTTCATCTGGGTTAATTAGCCACAGAATAGTATCGGCCCACTGGGACCACAAGTGTTGTATGACGGTATGATATTCTCCTTAATTAATTCCTTCCCTTAATTATATGCATAAAATTAGAATTAATCACATATATAAGTCTTATTTTAATAGGTTTCTTGACCCACATCCAGACACACTGTACTATTTTACACAATCATTAATGGTGGTTTTTGATTCAGAAGCTCCTGCAAGTGATTCAAATGAATCAGACTGAATGATTCTAGATGTTTCAGATGCTTTGCACCAATTTTCCCACTACACCATCAATATCCTGGAAGTTGTCAACTGAATCAGTACTAATTAAACCAGTAGTTTGACTTGGCATTTCCTTTTAACTACAAAAGCAAGCTCTGCCAGAGAGTTTCTTCACTTATAGACATAATGAATCTGTCTTTGTTATTGAGACTTCGCTGCTGAACATAATTCGACAGCGCAGAGCGTTAGCCGTGCCTCTATAATTGTGGCTCGGAGCTCTTCCCTCCTTCGGGTTGTGAATGATAAAAGCATTTGATGTTATTAATTCATAGCAGGGATGTAATCTTTTATCCAGCCCATGGAGGAAAGCCAGTTCAGATGATAAAAGTTCTGTTTCTGGAGTGCTTTCTGAAGCATCTCACGGCATGAATTATGCACTGAGACCCTTGATCAGGTTTTGCATCTGAACTCAACTGCTGTTTAATAGCCAGTGCAAATGAAGACATACGGTATATAGATACAGCCAAAGAACATAGTGTTTATTTTACAGACTCTGTGAGTTGTTTGAGTTGAGTTGTTGAGTTGAATTAAGTTATTGTTATGATGTAAAACTAGAATAATTCCTCTAAAAAGTGCAACAATTCTAAAAGTGAAAATCCCATTCATTTTCTGTGTATATATATATATATATATATATATACACAGTATACACACACACACACACACACACACACACACATATAGCCTATGTATAAATTGAGGAAATTAATGAATGAAAATGAATGGTAAATAAAAAAAAAGAAAAAGAAAAATAATCCTTATTTACAACTTTGTAAAAATATTTTTACAGTGTGTATATGTGCCAATAAATTACTTATGTATTGTTTGTATTGTTTTTATGCTTATGATCAGTAAAATTAATAATAAATTTAATTATTGCAGAAATTTGTTAAAAAAAATGTTAAAGGCGCCGTTGGAGATCTGGGAAAATGCTAACTTTAGCCTGATAGCACTGAAAGCGAATGTCCCACCCTCCCTGCAATCGCCGTCCAAAG
>JAFVLL020000901.1:0-31993 GCA_021397915.2 Tor tambroides | reverse complement strand
ATTAGGGGTGTAACGGTTCACAAAATTCACGGTTCAGATCGATACGACACAGTGTCACGGTTCGGTACGTTTTTGATATGGGGGGGGCGGGGTAATTGGTTACGTCGCAATGTTGGAAATATTTCTGTTTTAAAGCATGAAGGCGAGCCAGTGGAAATCACACAAGCAGGGGTTTGCACCAGTGTTTGCAGCACACGTGCAAACTCTGCGCAAGATTTATGCCGGTGAACGTCTTAATCTCAGTTAATTCACTATAAGCAGAAAGTGAAAGTAAAAACGGAATGTCGGAGTAATGACGGAGCTTTCGATGCCACTTATACTCTCAGAGAGACGAATCTACTTCAACATATGCTGATAACGGTATAGCCTATAGCTGTTTTCATTTATTTCCTTTATATTTCTCTTCTGGCCCATACATAGTGGAAAAAAAAGAAAGAAACGTATTTCGTGTTAAACAGGTTGTTTCTGAAAGATGGTTCTTGAAATAAAAGCTTTTTATTTAATTGATTTTTACTGATGACTGCAGTGTTGATGATTTTAATTATAGGACTATAATTCATTATAGGTAGCCTAACAGACCTGTTTTAAAAGACCTTTTTTAAAAACATTTTAATTGAGGAGTAGGCTAAATATAGCCTAATCTTATCCTCGCAGTGCGTCAGTTATGCGTTATTGCAGGGCAAATTAATTGTACTTTTAATTTAATAATAAAAGTAACTTTATAATAATAATAGGCATAAATAAGAATGTAACAGGCCTACATTAAATGGAAATGCCTCTTAAGATTGCCAATAATTGATGTTTCTGACATTATCTCTGGCTATCGTGGATACAAGATCATCGCCTTTCGACGCACTCCAGCAAGGGGAGGTGATCGCGGGGCAGACAGCACGTTGTCTGTTACGTCGTTTGGGCTGCGTTGAGTGCAGTGGCACTGATATTTCACACACTTTAAGCTTTTATTTTCCAAATGTAATAGGATTAGTCCAATGAATCGTTCGGTTTGTAATGCGTACCGAACCGAAAGCCTCATACCAAACGGTTCAATACGAATATGCGTATCGTTACATCCCAAATAAATATATGCTTACCTTTGTGAATCGTTATGTACATGCTCAAATTGATTTCGGATAATTTTTAACCAAAAAAAGTTTTGGACAGCAGCTTTAAAGTCACCAAGAATTAATTATAATTAATAATCTGTTACATTTTATATAGCACTTTTCTGGGCACTCAAAGCACTTTACATTGTGAGTGGGATCTCCTCAACCACCACCAATGTGCAGCATCCAACTGGATGATGCGAAGGCAGCCATATTGCACAAGAATTCACCATACACCGGCTTATTGGTGGAGAGGAGACAGAGCGAAGAAGCCGATCAGTATATGGGGAGGCCATGATGGTAAGAGGCCAATCGGCAAATTTGGCCAGGATGCCAGGGTTACACTCCTACTCTTTTTCGAAGGAGAGTCAGGACCTTGGTTTAACGTCTCATCCGAAGAGAAATAAATGACAATTTTTTTTTAATGAAATGTTTCAGTGTTTATTATAAATGATTTAGCCATGCACATCATTGTTTATGCTAAAAAATCATGCCCTCAAAAACATTACCTTCCCCTTGTCCCTTCCCACTTTCGACTTTCTCCTTTATAGCTGCATGACATTTAAGTTTACTTTAACACTTTTTGAATATAGACATGTTGTATTTTTTTTTTTTAGAATGGTTTAGTTGGTGCTTTACCCATCATATGTTGTTTTGAATTTTGTTCAGGCTTAAACAGGATGATGTGACATTTAGGTGCAAATATGCAGAATAGTAAACCAAAACTTGAGGCTACAATGGCAAATATCTCCACAGCTACGGTAAATTTTCCAGGAGAACTGACATAAGCTGGTATAAATGTGATCCATACAGCACAGAATATCAGCATACTGAATGTGATGAATTTAGCCTCATTGAAGTTATCAGGCAGTGTGCGAGCCAGAAAAGCTAGAATAAAGCACAAGAAAGCCAGTAGGCCAATATAACCCAGCACAGCAGAGAAACCTATAGTAGAACCCAGGCAACATTCAAGAATGATTTTTTCTTGATAATATTTTATATTTTTGTTGGGAAATGGAGGATATATTGTTAGCCAAAGCACACAAATAAGAACCTGTATTAGTGTAAAGGCAAGAACACAGAGTCGTTGTTGTGCAGGTCCAAACCATTTCATGACATTACTTCCTGGAAGTGTAGCTTTGAAGGCCATTAACACCACTATTGTTTTCCCAAGAACGCAAGAAATACAGAGGACAAAAGTGATCCCAAATGCTGTGTGACGCAACATACATGACCACTCAGTGGGCCGACCAATGAAAGTAAGGGAACAGAGGAAACACAGAGTCAATGAGAAGAGCAGCAGGAAGCTTAGCTCTGAGTTGTTGGCTTTTACTATGGGGGTGTCCTTCTTGCTGTAAAACAGGATGGCCACAAGCACAGTTAATCCGGCTCCAAACAGTGAGAAAAATACTAGCACTATACCCATAACTTCTGTGAATGACAGAAACTCTACAGCCTTTAATATACATTTATTTTTCTCAGCATTAGACCAGTATTCCCCTGGACACTGCTTGCAGTTATTTGAATCTGGAAAGGAAGTTGTGATTACTAGTTAGCGACAAAAGGACAATGGTTTATTTATTGTTTATTAACTCCTTTGATAAGAAACTTCACCCTGAATAGCAGAAGAAGAATACAAAAAGAACAACTAACCAGTTTTCTTTGGGAATGTGAGATGGGCTGAAGATTACCTGTCTCATTACTGATTTCTCCTTCTGCACATGGAATGCAATTATAACAGCAGACAGGTCTTCCTTTCTGTGCAGCCTTCCTAGTGCCTGGAGGACAGCTCTCACTGCATACAGACTTTGGCTTCTACATGGAAAAACATACATATAGTTATTTATATCTACTCTGAAGACTAAAATACATATGTAAATATTATTCAAAGAGTACTGCAGCTTTCAAGCATAACATTTGCAAATGTGCAATAGGACCTATTGTAGCTGGTTGTAAATATTTCTTGAGAATAATAATAAAATAATAATAACAATAAAACAATAAAATGCTGTTATAGAAAATGAGCAACATTACTCAGCACCGAGACCCTCAAACTTTGAATTGATTCACTTTGTCAATAATTGCTCAGAATTTCTAATGGTAATCATTTTCTTTGAGATTTTCGTAAAGTGAATTCTTAAAAATCATATCAGAAATAAATATTATCCCCGACATATAGGAATTAATGTGTTTGTTAATGTTTGATTTCCAATTGATTCACAGAGTTGACTAACATAAATGTACATCACATTTGCTTCTTACAAGCCAACCTTCAGTCATGCAATATTGAAGTTTTTTTTTTTTTTTTTTTTTTTTTTTTTTTTGGCTGCACCAGTTAAAACAATTCCTGTAGGATAAAGACATGCTATTTACAAACAACTGCCATTTACCTCCAGCTGTCCTCCAGCCCAGACTATGTTTTCAGCGTTGAGCACAAAGCGCTGGTCAGGGGGGAGTGAGGCATCATAGTATCCCACTGGGTTAAATTGGATTGATCCATCAGAGTGCTGCTGCCAGTTTACAATTTCATACTGGGCCACTGCACCACCAGTGCTGTCAAACCACACATGATCTCCAAACTTCACGGTAAAATTTACATCTTTCAAAGCCTCAACCACCTAGCAAAAGACACATTTGTATTATCTTGGAATCATTTAACACATTTCCAGACATATAGGTTTAACCTCTTGCTTTCCCTCCCTGCACATCTAGTACTGAATTTATTTTTCTTTCTCTTTTTCTTTCTTTCTTTCTTAATTAATGAATTCATTCATTCATTCATTCATTCATTCACCTACTTACCTACCTGCTGTGGTTGTATTGCCACACCTTTCTCACACCTTTCTTGTTCTCGGCATTTGATTAGACTGTGCACTGAATGAGCCACAGCATAAACTGCTTTATAGACATTGCTTGCATATCTTTGTTCTGGCACATCTTCATTATAGTTTTTCAGTGGAAGCAGATCCTGATATCCATTGCAATTTAGTGCATATTGAGAAGAATTCCTCTCAGCCTGTGAGCATGGAAAAGCTGTGTCCCAGAATTCTTTTATAACATAATCTGAAAACCCTTCAATGTTGATTTTTCTCACCGCAAATCCCAGTGACCCTCCTAAAAATCGAAAACTATTTGGAGTGATCAAGCTCTTTGCAGTTATCCATGCTTCCACACCAATCATTTGTAGGCCTGTAATGTTCTGAATACTTAACTGCTCAAGTAGGTTGTTCATCTCAAAACTGGTAAGAAATGCAACAATAACTTTTGCAGTGCCTTGTTTTATTATGTCTACCACTTTTTTTATTTTTTCAATCTCTGTTCGGTAGAATTTCACAGAGTACTCCACACAAATTCCCTCTTCCTGGGCTGTATTGAGGAATACATTCATTCCATAGTTTCCATAGTCATTGTCAGTGTTCACAGCTCCCACCCAAGACCAGCCAAAGTGCTTGACTATGTATGCAAGTGCTCTGCTCTGGTGGAAGTCACTAGCAATAGTCCTGAAGAAAGAGGGGTAATCTTTCCTATTACTGAGGCATTCACATGTGGCTGACTGACTTATCTTACAGAGAAAGAGAGAGAGGGAGATGGAAGGAGAGAGAAAAGAAAAGAAATAACAAAAAACAGTGAAATAGTCATCAGAATGGTAATTGTGTCAAAATGTAGTGTTATTGCTCCTTACCACAGGGATTTTAAAAGGTCCTGTGGTTCTGGACAGAATTACTGTGGCCGAAGACTCTGATTCTCCTATGATAGCATGAATAAGTGATCCATTGCATGTATCCATGACAAACTCATGACCATTCATCAATGCCATAGTTGAATTCATAGAAACCAGTCTTGAACCACAGTTATCATAAATTTGGTAGCCAATAGAAACATTTGGGAGCAAACTCTCACTTCTGTTAATTTCCTCAATGGCAAATATCATAATCTGAGCCATCCGGAAATCTCTTAGATTTACACTGTGAGAGCAAAAAAGAAAAAAAGGGAGTAAATGTATATAAAAAGTTTAATAATATTTTCAATACAAAGTTTTCAATATAACAAACCTGGAGCATGACAGAGGTTGAGGTTTTTCTGTAAACTCAAATGAAGATAATGTTAATTTACTGTGTACTGCAAAAATTCCTCCAATAGTTACATCTCCGCCCTTGGAAAGCAGTGGGTAGTTGGGGTATCCCATCATTCGGCAAAGTGTGTTTACCTTTGTCGGAAGGTGATGGAAAAGCAGGAGTGTGTAGAGAAAGAGAAGCATCCTAAAGATTGAGCTCCACTGCGCCTACTAATGCAAATGATCTGATATAGTATTTGAACTTTTATAGACATAATTAATATGGATGAATGATTTTGAACACAACCACTGAACTCATAGGACTTAAAGCGGTAATGAGATGGAGAATCAAAATATTCTTAAAATTTACACATATAGATTGCTCTACAATAAGAACATGCTGCAAATTTTAGAAACCTAGTTGTGTAAAGTATGCAAGTGAATTTAATTAGTTACTGTACTTAAGTATCTTTTTGACTACTTAGTAGTACCAATGTATAAAACATATTAGCAACATTTACTCAATAATTTTATTTAAAGTATATGCATTTTTTTTACTCCAACATTTGTGATGAGTAATGCAGTTACTGCATGGCACCTTTTTTTCTGCAGCAGTTTATTTCTGATAAAAAAAGTAGTGATATACTTGTGGTAGCAGGTAGTTGTGAGTCACAGATGTTTCATATATGAATTAAAGTCTTCTAAGGGGTAATTAAATGTAACAATTCGTGTAAAATGTATATTTTATTGGGGAAAAAAAGAAAGATTTTATTAAACTTCGATTATTGCCTTAATCTTTCACACAACTGAGCTGTCAATTTCAGCGAGTGAAGAGCAAATTTATACTCAAACTGATAAATCAGTAGCTTTTAGACATTGATTTATTGCCATTTTGAGGTGCTCAGTTTTATTTTGATTTTAGAAAATTAACATTTGATTGCTCTCCTCACAAATCAACTGTTTCGTGTTTTTCAGTGGCATTTCTCTCAGGTGTTAAGGACTAGTGCATCTTTGAGGCTACATTAAGTACATGTAAAATACTTAAGTACTGTTAAAGCAGATACTCTTTAATAAAATGAAATACTCTTTAATAAAAGACTTTTACTCAAATGGTATTGGCATTGGTGACTTGTAATGGTATCATTTTTGCTCTATGCTATCTGTACTTTTACTTAAGTATGGTTCCCATTCAGGAACTCAAGCTGCGTCGAAGTGCTATGGGAACGCCTCCAGCGTGACCGCGCTCTGAATTACATGTGTAATCTGTCCAATGGATGGGCAAGACGTCACGGGCGGGTGACGTAATCAGCCAGGAAGCATAAAAGCACATGCGGTGGAACCGGCGTTAGGTTTTTATCATTCAGCAACAGTTACTCTGTGTGTGTCTGTCGATCTGTGTTGTGAATCTTATTTAGTGTTGTTTGTCCCTACACAATCACTTGAAATAAGCTCCACAATGTCTAAGAGTGTAGAGAAAACTAAGCATTTGGGCAAGAGCAGATCGTATTACAGGCTTTGTTCCTCCCTGCAAACGCTACATCACTGCTGGGGATACACACAGTCTGTGTGTGGTCTGCTTGAGAGCAGAGCACGCAGAGTCAGTTTGTTAGCATTTGTCACTGCATTATGCTTGCTCTCAGAGAGCTCTCCTTGAGGAGGGAGCTTTCACCAGCCTTCCTCGCGGTGCTGCCGCTTTCACCGAGGCGGAGCGGCGGCTGCGCTCGTGGGAATCGCAGATGGATCAGGTAGAGGGAATGAAGACGGGCGAGCCCCCATCTTCTTCCTTTCCCATCAGATCCAGCGCCCGCTCTCTGGGATCGGAAGCCCGCCCCGCGGTTTCTTCCACCCAGAGAGAGGGCTCGACACTCCGTCTGTCTTCCTCCAAGGAGGTGGACGTGAAGGACGTCGATGAGCTTTGTAAGCTGGAGTGTTTGCACAAGCATTGTTTGCACAAGCATATTATGAACGAGGATATCATTTTAGCAGCGTTTCTATGCATTCATGCTGTCAGCTCTAAAAAAGGGGCTGATTGTGCTTTTCTCTGCCGTATGATCTCGCGGTTTCGGTCCCGCCGCTGCTGAGGCACAGTGGCGAGTGAGATCGCCGGGATCGCACATGGATCTAGCGGACAGGTTGGAGACGGGTTCGCCCTATCTCCACCTGCATTCCCCAGATCTAGCGCTCTCGCTCGGGGCTGGAAGCCCGCGGTGTGATTCTTCCCCCTTTGAGTGAGAGCTCGCTGTTCATTTTATGAATCCTTTTCATATCAGACCGTGTTTACTTGTCTGGTTGTTTTTCTGCATTTAATTTTGAGGAATTAAATGATGTATTTCATCTAACTAGAAGTTAGATGTGTGTGTGTGTGTATATATATATATATATATATATATATATATATATATATATATATATATAAATATATATACACACACACACATACATACATACATACACTATATTGCCAAAAGTATTGGGTCGCCCCCTTCTAATGAACAGGTTTGACTTCTTTAGTAATTTCTATGAGTACAAATCTTAATGTTAAAGCATATAATGATATTCTAGGAAATTGTGTGCTTCTAATATTATAGCAACAGTTTGGACAGGACCCTTTTCTATTCTAACATGACAATGTCTCTGTGTATAAGGCAAGGTTCAAAAAGAAGATTATTCATTCAGTCAGTGTGGAAGAACTTTACTGGTCTGCATAAAACCAAGTCCTAATCCCAGTTTAACACCTCTGGTGTGACTGTAAGTGCAGACCTTGAGCCAAAAACTCATCACCAAACAACACTTTCTATGTTGTTTTAATGCATTTTGTAGACAAATTGTAGCTTTAGAAATAATTTTTTTATTTGATTCAACATAAAATATATTACACATACAAATTTAGGCTACAATGGCCTAACATAAAAGAAGATAATTTAGAAATATCTCAGTATTTTTTGTTCATACAATGAAAGTCATCGGTAACCAAAACAACTTTGTTACCAACAGTCTTCAAAATACCTTTTTTTGTTGTTGTTTATGTTCCACAAAATAAAGGTTTGAAATGACATAAGGGTGAGTAAATGATGACAGAGTATTTTATTTTATTTTTTTATTTTTTTTTGGGGGGGGGTGAACTATCCCTTTAATGTTCTTCTTCTTCTTCTTCTTATTATTATTATTAATGAAATGATACTGTATGTAAGAAACTAAATCTGCCAACAGGTGGTGGTAAATGTCTTTATGAGTCAATCATTCGATTCGTTCAAACGGCTAATTCATTCAGGAATTCAGTAAAGGGCTCTCTTTGGGTGCTTCTCAAATGGAAGGCTGCATCCTACCCGAGGCTGCGTCCTTCCTAGTTCAGTCCTTCAGAGTCTTGAAGGCTAGAGTCCTCCTCAGCATATAAATGCTAGAATAAGATGGTCTAGTAAGTGCACGTGGCTGCGTCACATATGTTGCCGTCCTCACCATCATGGCACGAAAAATACTAAAACTTAGTTTTGGGAAAATACTTTGTATTACAAACCTTTAAATGATTTGGCTTTCTATTAATTAATAACAGCTGTCTACAGTCTCCCCGTGGCTTAAGTTATTGGCAGTTTAGCGTTTATTGAGTAATTTACACCAAAACAAAAAAATAACATCTATGCTTTCATGTCCAAAAAAATTATTTTTGCCTAACATTTCATAATAAATTCAGACAAGCTCATTAATGACTCATTTTTCCGTCAGTTTATTTTCATGAAATGGAATTGGTACAAAGGACTGTGAGTGATTGAAGGTCACAGAGGTTACATCCCATGCATCCTTCAAATTCAGCTGAATGAAGGACGTGAAATGAAGGCTGCCATCCAAGGATCCTTCCGATTGAGATGGTCTTCAGTGACGTTTAATGACGTGGCAGCCGAGATATGCAGCCTTTGTAGGATGCAGCCTTCTGTTTGAGAAGCACCCTTTATGAATGGGCCATTGAATCATTGGTTCACGCAATTCGTTCAAAACGCGGATTCATTCAGAAACTATATCAATATCTTGAATTTTAGGGCATAACTGCATTTATGGAGTTGTTACCCTGCATCCGGGGGCGGACTGGCCATCGGGAGCACCAGGAGAATTCCCAGTGGCCTGGCAGCCAATTTGGCCCACTGGCCTAATTTTATTTATTTATTTTTAATATTGGTGCTGTAGTTTTTTGCTGCCTGCCGAATGTACTAAAGTGATTATTTCCGAATTCGCCATTCAATAATAAAACTCTAATAAATCATGCATCGGTTAGTCTTGACTGGCAATGCGATTTGCCTCATGCACGCTCCGCGCCTCCGCGTGTCCGCCAAAAAGATGCGAGACTGGAGATTGGAGTGGAAGCGCCCAGGTGGTGCAGAGAGGCAAAACTGTCCTGTTCAGGACTTCAAGTGCAGGTCAGTTACAGCTGTAAATAGACTATTGTTGTTTTGGATTTGTTTACTTAGTTAGGCATTAAACTGCTAGCAAATGTTAGCAATAGCAGCTAATTACTGCAAAACTACCAAAAGGACACAATTACTATTTTGAATTTAGCAGACAAATATTCACATCGTTTTACACCAGGTTTAGAGGGAGCTAAGGCACAGGCAGAAAACAACACAACCCCTTCCAAAAATTAAACGTGGTTTTACTAAAAATAAAACCAAAAACCATGGTAACCACAAATTAACAATGGTTTTGCTACACTATATAGTTTCACCATGGTATTTGTAGTAAAACTCTAGTTATACAAATTAACAATGGTTTTGCTACACTATATAGTTTTACTATGGTATAGTAAAGCTCTGGTTACTATACTTTTACATAGGTCTAATAAAACGATGGTTAGTTTTCATTAGGACAAACCATGACCCATGATAATGCAAAAACATGTTCAGTATTAAGATTTTTCTGTAAAGATATATTGAAGATGCAGCTATTATTGTACTAATTTTGACATTTAGGCAAGATAAAACAATAACACACGGTCCTAATATAATACTTAAATCTTTCAAAAATAAATGTATACTATGTGCAAACAAATTACAATGAGGTGGTTGTTTTGCAACAAGGTGGAGACGTGTTGATGAAAAAGTGACAGGTTCAAGAAAATTAGTGAAAAAAGTCAATTCACATATGAGACAGAGAGATGTCAGGGAAAGAGACTAACAAGCAAAATGGAGGTTCAAGAGATAACCTTTAATTATTTTGCACTGCTCCAGCCTAGGGATTAAAACTTTATGTGATGAGTGATGATAGCCATACAAAAAATAGTGTTGTCTGTGGTTTCAGAATTTGTTGTGGGTGTATGGCCTGGAGGAGTGTGAGATTTCCCGGCCTGAAATTTTGTCCCAGTCCGCCCCTGCCTGCATCATATTTGTCAAAAGTCAACTATGTGAAGTGTAAGAAGCATTTTATTTTTGGGCAGGCCTGGGCAAAAGTGAGCAGGCACTAGGGTAACTAATGGACTGAATCCAGTGTTGTAGTGCAAATCCGCGGCCTCCAACTGTGAACTCAAGGAAGGGAGGGTGGGTGAGGGGTGGGGGCTGGTACATCGCAATATTGTAAATATTCGATTTAAACCAGGAAGGCGAGCCAATGGATATCACACAAATAACGTGAAAACTTTGCGCAAGAGTTATGTGGTGAACCCCTTAATCGCAGTCGATTCACTACAGAGTGAAAGTAAAAACTGACGGCACTTTCGGCATCTGACGCTGCAACAGCGCATTTTCTCTCAGAAACGACGAGAGACGAAGCTACTTAATATGCTGATAACGGTATATAGCTAAATGTTTTAATTTACTCACTTAATATTTCTCTTGGCCCGAACATAGGCTAGTGGAAATAAAAAAAATAAAAATAAAGAGAGAAGAAACATATTTTGTGTTAAACAGTTTTTTTTTTAAGCCCTGGCTTGAAATAAAGCTTTTTCATTCATGACTGCAGTGTTAATAATTTTAATTATAGGCCTATAATTCACTGTATAATAAACCTGTTTTGAAAGACCTTTTTAAAAACATTTTCAATGAGGAGTAAGCTAGCCTAATCTTTATTATCCTTGCAGCACGTCAGTTATGCGGTGATGCATTATGAAATTATTGCGGGGCAAATTAATTGTAACAAGCTATTAATTTAATAATAAAAGTAACAATAATAATAATAATAATAATAATAGGCCTAATAATAAGAAGAATGTAACAGGCCTACATTAATGGAAAATGCCAAATTAGTTATAACTAAAGTGTATAAAATTATTCAGAAATGTTATGTGATTTTTTTTTATTTTTTTTTTTTAAATTCATTATTTAAATTAATAGGATTGCAGTTGCTCTACACCGACTGCGCTGATCAAAAGCATGATTGGAAATGACTGACGACGCAGCTTAATGCTCATTGGTGTAACGGAGCCGACGAGACAAGAGTCGAGCGGATCCAAGTGCAAGCTTTTATTCATAGACAGTCAAAACACAGGCAGGGTCAAACAACAGTAAAAAGGTATGGCACAGGCAAGACTGAGGACCAATCCTAAACGGGTTTGAGTCAGACGACAGCAAACATAATCCAGAGGTCTAGACAAGAGGGGTATCCGTAAACGTGAGCAAAAGTCCAGGCGAGGAGCAAACACAGTCCGAAACAGCAAGCAAAGGGTTAATCCAAAATACATGAGCAAGAATCAGGAACTAGGAAATCTGGAAACACAACAAGACTAAACTAGACTAGAACTAGGAATTATAAACTAAGACAAGAAATGGCTCCGTAAAGTGCTATCACTAGGAGAGCAATAAATGTAGACAATGCTCAGCGCTCTGACTGAGGAAGTCCATGGCTTAAGTAAGGCCTGTGATGGGAATCAGCTGTGTGTGTGTCATCAGTGCAGTGGATGATGGGAACTGTAGTCCGTGGTAAGTGCAAGAGTCCATGTGGTGAGCGAGTGACCTCTGGTGGTGAGTGAACGGAAGTTCATAGACCGGATTCGTGACAATTGTTTCAGACAACCGTGATGTTGCGTTTTCTTCTAAAATGTTTTTTTTTATTGGATTTCATGTGATTATGTATTTAAATTATGCAAGAATAATCCCAAATACTATGACAGTGTGATATCTGTGTGAGATATGTGATTGTTGTCATATTTCTACAAAAATCTAAAATACATGTTTGTATTAAAGTAAAAATGGATGATAAATATGCCTTTCATATGGAATTAAATAGCAAGTACTTTGAATGTCTTGTATATCATGTTTATTTTCATATAAAGCAACAGAGCTGAAATTATATCATCTTTATCAGCAGCACAGCAGATGAGTGTGAATAATGCAATATCTGAATATGTGTGTGAATATGTCGCAAGAGATTTTTGGCACATGTCAGCATGACATCAGAGCAAGTCGGACGTAACCCGGACACTTTTCTAACAGGCATGCATCTCGCAGTGATCAGCGGTGATTGGTTCTGTGCAGATTTTGCTCGTCTCAAACAAGCCTATTAGGTGTCATCGTACAGTTTACACATATCGTAGACAAGTTTATTAGATCCATGTCGCACAGTGTGACATGCAGTGATCTTATAGGATTGCTAAAATCGTGCAGTGTCTTTTGGCCTTTACAATCACTTGTGCCATCAAAGTAGGCTACCGCAAGAGCAAAACAAGACCAGCCGCCTAGGTCAGGCACTGCAGTTGCTCAAAATCGGCTGCGAGAGCCTTAATGACGACACACTTTATTCTCATTGGTCAGATTCTGTGATGACAAGTAGGGGTGGGCACTATATTATTAACGTATTAAGTATTAAAGTATTAACGTGACTACCGGTATTATGTTATGCCATGATATGGATTTTGCTATACCGTGGATACCGTTACATATTCATGGATTTCTTTGGATGGACAGACAAAGATTTTTTTTTCTACGCGATCGTTACTGCATCATCAGTGAGAGAGAGAGATGCCCCGCTTGATCAGACATAAATCAGAACCAGAAAATTTTTGCTCCAAACACATGATTGGCTTTTTGGAACTGCACATAAACTGGATTACAATAATTTCCCAAAATGTAATTTGTGTGGTAATATTACTAAGTCTGTAAACAGCCGTTATCACAGGACAGAGATGCAGAACACGGACACAAAGAGAGAAAATACTGTAGCAGGCAGCGCAAGATCACTGTTCACAATGCTCGAAATATAGGAAGAAAAATATAAATAATGAATTGGGGGCAGGGGGTAAATATGAATGAGTATCTGAAGAGAACTCTCTTCAGAAAAGTTTAGATGGCATTTTCTTTTTCTCTTACCTCCGTGTTCATAAGCGCCGCGCAGAGCAGGAACACTAAATTGAGGCCAGAAGCGCCATCTGCTGTCATAGAGTGAATTTGCATGTTCTTTCAGTCCATTTGCTGTTTTTTTTTTTGTGCAGGTGTCTTAAGGCCAAAGTATACTTCGCGCACCCTGTCCGCGTGCAGGCAATTCGCGTGGACGGTCCGTGTTCAACAGCGCATGCGCGACGTGAATGTTGAGACAGTGCAAGTGAAGTAGGTGGTACTGCGCATGTGTCGAGCTCGTCCGTCCGCACTCATCAGCGGTTGAGTATACTTTTGGCGCTTTTCCATTGCGTGGTACGACTCGGCTCGGCACAGTTCAGAACGGCACGGCATGGCTCAGTTCAGCTTGGTTTGCGTTTCCACTGTAGTTTAGTATCGCTTTAGAGTGGGCGGGATTATTCGTGTCGTTGCGCCGCCTCTACTGCCGTGACTCCTGAAAAACTTTTTAATTCCGCATCGCTCCATCACGCTCTCGCTGGATCCGTTCCTCGGCTATCAATGAGAGGGAAAAGCTGTGAAAACTGTGTGGATGCGGCTGTGCGTGAGACGGAACGGAACCTGGAATGTGAAGTATACCCGGGCCTTTATGTAGCATAATTTCACACATCTAAAGTCAGACCATTTTATTTTTGCCTTAGATCTTGAAATCATGTTTTTTTTTCTAGTTATATAAGGTTAAAATAAATATTTTGACTAATTTAACTAAGGTCTACTAAAATGTGATTCCAATTTTTTTTTACTCATATCGCGATATAATATCGATATCGTCTGGAGAGTGGAAAATATCGTGATATGAATTTTAGCTCATATCACCCACCCCTAATGACAAGCATGACATGTGTTGTGTGTTTATTCTAACAATTCCAATAATGTTCACAAATCTGTGTTTTTATAACAGTAAAAGCTTTTTTTAGTGTAGTCACACTGTTATCTTGAGTCATGTTTATCAAAAAAACACTGATAAAAGCATATTATTGGTAGCCTATATGTTTATGTTGAACTTTATTCTTGAACAGATGGCGCTGTATTAAGCAGTAGAAGTGTTTCTGTTTCTCATAAAAATGTTTCTGTTTATTTTACAAATATTGCATTTAATTCACTTTATCTGTGATAAGAGTATGCAAACACCATGAGAGCGTCACTACCAGGAGCAGAAAGTGTCCGACTTGACGTCTCCGCTTTTAATTACGCCCCGACTGCAAGCGGGTACTCTCTCCAGCTGGTGGCAGGCTAGTATAATTCATCTCGAACAAGCATTTTGTCTTGGTGTGGAGGTGAGTGGTGATGAACAAAAGACTAAGCTACCTACCTATGCCTCGAATTTACAGCTAATTATCCAAAAGACGAAAGAGAAATATAGTTAATTTGTCTTGCTAACATCCATGACTCATGAGAGCTACCGTGGATGTAAGTAGCTAAAGTTTAGCTAAGCCAATAGGAAGTCTAGTAGACCAGTGTGCGTTCTTTCACTGCATGATTCAGTTTATTAAAATGCATTTAGAATGAACACAAAATTCAAGATATGGGGGCTATGGGGGAAATTATATTTCATATAGTTAATCAGTATCATGCGAAGACTGATGTTTTTTTTCCACCAAAAAGCAGCCTGATTACAAATGTGATATTGATCTTATACAGCAGTTCAATAAACAAGAATATTAAGACACTTATGTTTAGACACAATATAGCCTGTTTTTGCTCTATTTCGCCAACAAATATAATTCCAATTTGCATCTCTGAGCAACATGACGTTTTGTTCCTGAATGAATCAACCGTTTAAATGATTTGGTTCAATCGCAATGACTCACTTATTAACAGTGACTTGCTGCCACCTACTGTCAGTTTTAATTTCACATTTAAAGTATCTTTTATTTTATTTTTTTTAATAATAATTTCAAATATCATTCAACGTTTTGTTTAAAATATCAAAACAGTATTAATGCATTTGTAACTCTAGGTTAACAGTGTGTAAATGCATCTAAATGCCACTTCTAATGCAGCTTCTGTGTTTTCTCTGCATTGCAAAGATAAATTTTGTCAATACTGATTTTATTTGCTTGTTAACAAATGACTTATTATTCTAATTGACTGATTCATTTTAAGAATTTGACTGAAAAGATGATGGACACTTTTAGAAAAAAAATGGCTTTATGAAGGTAATGTCCATAAAACGTAAAAATCAATTTAAACTTTTTGGAAAAAGATTAATTTCTATCATTGCTGTGAACTGATCACCACACAGAATATGCAGAATATCAAAACCTTTAGGAGTCAGGTGTCAACAGTAGTCCTTAAGATACCAGCACAATAACACACTCAGCAAAATATTGTCTAATTATCGTTATCGATAAATCCTTGAAAATATTGAGATATATTTTTGTCAATATCGCACACCCCATAACATTTTGTTTAGAAAAAAAAATAAAATAAATATGAGATGTGCCTTTTTTTCACTTAAGAACCTGCCCCTAAAAATGTCTGTGCACGTCTCTTTATATAATAAATATAATATGGGCATTTCATATATGGTATACACCTACATCTTAATTTATCATGATTATTTATATATGTGCTAATAATACATTGCCTTATATGAAAACATATTTGATCACTACGCGGATAGGGACATATATGTACATATATTACATTTCCGAATGGGATATTTTACACAGACTAACTTCAACCATACTTTTTGTAGACAAAAAACAAACAATTAAATAATGACACCTAATTTATCAGTAAGTTACATCAGGAGTAATTTTGTTGTTGAGAACAGTTAAGCATTCATATGTTTTGACACTAACAGGGTGTAGCTTCCAGCTGTGCTTTAATTAAAGTGATTTCAAGTAATTTCTGTTGTTATGTTTCCTCTCAACCTAGCTTCTGGGCAATTACACTGGAGCCTTTGCATCAGCCTGTATTGCAACCTCTCACAGCCCTCTGGCTTTTTTTTTTTTTTGTCACTTTGGCTTGATCCCCATCCCCTAATTGCAAACAAAGGACAAAAAGAAAGTGAACAAATACAGGCACAGCCAAAAGTGTAGCAGCAGGCCACTAGGTTCTTTATTTAAGCCCTTCACAAGAGCCATGAATTTGTAAAACACTTGTGAAACAATAATTGTTATAAATGGTTAACAGTTAATACAGTGAAAATAATTCCTATGTTACACACACACACACACGTTTGTTTCTGTGAATTGTGGGGACTTTCCATAGACTTCTATTGCTTTTATACTGACCAAACAATTTTTTTTTTTTTTTATCCCCTAACCCTAAACATGTCCCTTACAGAAAACGTGTTTGCATTGTTACACGTTCAGATAAACATCATTTACGTAGGGACCACACTCCTCTTAGTTTTCTGAAATTGGTCAGTCATAGTCAGGCTTTTTTGTGTAACAATGAAAACAACAACAACAAAAACCTGATATCACTGTTAGATTTTCCTATTTGTTTCATTGTATAATTTAGCCTTGAAATAGCCACATTACTGTGGTTTATTTTTAAATAGTACTTGGATTAAATCTTTCCCATCACATGTTGCTTTGTATTTTGTTCAGGCTTAAGCAGGATGATATAAAATTTTGGTGCAAATATACAAAGTAATAACCCAAAGCTTGAGGCTAAAATGGCAAATATCTCAACAGCTACTGTAAATTTTCCAGGAGAACTGACATAAGCTGGTATAAATGTGATCCATACAGCACAGAATATCAGCATACTGAAAGTGATGAATTTGGCTTCATTAAAGTTATCAGGCAGTGTGCGAGCCAGAAAAGCTAAAATGAAGCACAATACAGCCAGAAGGCCAATGTAACCCAGAACAGCAGAGAAACCTATAGTAGAACCCAGACTGCACTCAAGAATGATCTTTTCATTATAGTATTTCATATTTTTATAGGGAAATGGAGGAGATATTTTTAGCCAAAGCACACAGATAAGAACCTGTATTAGTGTAAAGGCAAGAACACTGAGTCGCTGTTGTGAAGGCCCAAACCATTTCATGACATTCCTTCCTGGAAGGGTAGCTTTGAAGGCCATTAACACCACTATTGTTTTCCCCAGAACACAGGAGATACAGAGGACAAAAGTGATCCCAAATGCTGTGTGACGCAACATACAGGACCACTCAGTGGGCCGACCAATGAAAGTAAGTGAACAGAGGAAACACAGAGTCAATGAGAAGAGCAGCAGGAAGCTCAGCTCTGAGTTGTTGGCTTTTACTATGGGGGTGTCCTTTTTGCTGTAAAACAGGATGGCTACAAGCACAGTTATTCCTACTCCAAAGAGTGAGAAAAAGACTAGCACTATACCCATAACCTCTGTGAATGACAGAAACTCTACAGCCTTTAACACACATTTATTTTTCTCAGCATTAGACCAGTATTCCCTTGGACACTGCTTGCAGTTATTTGAATCTGGAAAGGAAGTTGTTTTCACTATAGTTAGAAGACAAAAGGAAAATTATTATTATTATTATTATTATTATTATTATTATTATTATTAACTCATTTGATAGAAAAACTGCACCCTGAAAAGTAAAAGAAGAATACAAAAGGAGCAACTAACTAATTTTCTTTGAAACTGTGAGATGGGCTGAATTTTACCTGTCTCATTACTTATTTCTCCTTCTGCACATGGAATACAGTCATAACAGCAGACTGGTCTTCCTGTCTGTGTAGCCTTCCTTGTACCTGGAGGACAGCTCTCACTGCACACAGACCTTGGCTTCTGCATAGAACCATTATACTAATGTACACATACAGAATATTGCAGCTTTGAAACATGAAATAATTCAAGCTCTAGCAATCTGCTGTATTGTTAACATTTTTTGAGAGCAAAATTCTTTAAAGCGCTGTTATTAAAATTTGGCAGCATTATTAAGACTAATCAGCATGGTAGCCTATTTTCCTACTGGTCAATGCCCTCTAAGCCTTGATTAGGCCTGACTGTTACTCGGCTTTATTGCTCTAAATTTCCAGTGCCACAAACAAACTTTGTAGACAGGTTATATTAGTATATTGCACTTTACCTTGAGCTGTCCTCCAGCCCAGATTATGTTTTCAGTATTAAGCACAAAGCGTTGATCAGGGGGCAGTGAGGCATCATAGTATCCCACTGGTTTAAATTGGATTGATCCATCAGAATCCTGCTGCCAGTTTACAACTTCATATTGGGCTACTGTGGCACCAGTGTTGTCAAACCACACGCGATCTCCCATCTTTACAGTGAAATTGACATTTCTCAGAGCCTCAACCACCTAGCAAAAATTTAGATTTAGAATGATATGGATAAGGCATTAACACATTGGCAAATAGCTACAACATAAACAGGTTAGGCTTGTGCTCTCTAACATATCCATTTAGCAATTGTTTTACCCAGATAGATAGACCAAATTTAAAAGATAGATACCTGCTGTGGTTGTATTGTTAAGTTTTGCTTGCAGCCTTCATGTTCTTTGCATTTGAGTAAGCTATGTAGTGAATGAGCCACAGCATAAACTGCTTTGTACACATTACTTGCATATCTTTGTTCAGGCACATCTTCATTATAGTTTTTCAGCACAAGCAGATCCTGATATCTGCTGCAACTTAATTCAGTTTGAGAAGAATTCCTCTCAATCTCTGAGCATGGAAATGCTGTTTCCCAGAATGCTTTTAGAACATAATCTGCAAAACCTCTGATACTGATTTTTTTCACTGCAAAGCCTAGTGACCCTCCAAGCACATGAAAACTATTTGAAGTGATCATGCTGTCTGCTGTTATCCATGCTTCCACACCTATTACTTGAAGGCCTGTAATGTTCTGAATAATTAACTGATCAAGTAAATTGTTCATCTCAAAATTGGTAAGAAATGCAACAATTACTTTTGCAGTGCCTTTTTTTATTGTGGCTACAACATTTTTGAGTTTTTCAGGCTCTTTTCTCTGAAATTTCACAGAGTACTCCACACAAATCCCCTCTTTCTCAACTGTATTCAGAAATATGGCCATTCCATAGTTTCCATAGTCATTGTCACTGTTCACAGCTCCCACCCAAGACCAGCCAAAGTGCTTGATTAAGTATGCAAGTGCTCTGCTCTGGTGATAATCACTAGCAATAGTCCTGAAGACAGAAGGGTAATATTTTCTATTACTGAGACATTCACATGTGGCTGAGTGACTTATCTGGGGAAGAAGAAGAAAAAAAAAAAAATGAAACAGTTATACAGTAATGTGCATGGTGATATCAAATATTTACTTTTATCTCTGCTTACCACTGGAATTTTAAAAGATCCTGTTGTTCTGGACAGAATCACAGTGGCAGAAGATTGTGGTTCCCCTATGATAGCATGTATAGAGGACCGTCCATTGCATGTCTCCCCTGCTGCAAACTCTGGTTCATTCATCAGTGCCATAGTTGCACTCATAGAAGCCAGTCTTGAACCACAGCTATCATAAATTTTATAGCCAACAGAAACATTTGGTAGCAAAATGTCATTTTTGTTAATTTCATCTATGGCAAAGATCATCGTTTGAACCATACGAAAATCTTGTAGATTCACACTGTAAAAAAACATTACACCAGTAGACTAAGTTTCAACTAAACAAATAAACAGACATAAAGTTGAAGGTATTTGTTTTCCTTTGACTTTTTATCACATGGTTTTCATAAAAACACCATTAAATATTACATTAAATACATTAAAAACTAGGGCAGACAATGTAACAAACCTGGAGCATGATAGAAGCTGAGGTTTTTGTGTAAACTCAAATGAAGATAATGCTAATTTACTGTGTATTGCCAAAATTGATCCAATAATTATGTCTCCATCCTTAGAAAACAGCGGGTACTTAGGGTCTCCCATTATTCTGCAAAAAAAATTTTCAGCTGTCACATTAAGGTGATAGAAAAGCAGGAGTGTATAAAGCAAAAGAAGCATCCCAGTGATTGAGCTGAACTGTGACTGCCAAATTCAAATGACCTGATACAGGATTTTCACTTTTATAGGTGTAATTAATATGGATAATTTCTTGTAGACGTTGAAAGTGACCTCATAGGGCAGGACATGAATCAGGCTGAGCAGGGGTGGAATAGAGTCAAGCTAATTTGAGTGTCTAATGTTATCAGTCTCTCAGAAGGTAGCAAAACTGTAAACACTTGCAGTACTTTGTACCTAATAAAGCCTATGAAAGCCTACCCAGTTTAATACTTACTACATATTCTTTGTTTCATCTTTTTTGCTTGTATGCTTGGTCGCTTGTCTGTAGTTTATTTTTGCATCATAACCATTCCTCCTCAATAATAATAATAATAATAATAATAATAACTAGAAAGTACATTTCCTGAAGAAAATGTCAGTGGTGCTTGCTGTGGCAAAACTCGCCCCTCGGTTGCTAAGGTGTGTCTAGGCGGTTCACCTGGATGATGCAACGCCAGCCATAGTGCGCCAGGACGCCCACCACACACCAGCTTACTGGTAGAGATGAGACAGAGTGATGAAGCCATTCAGCAAATATGGGGATTGTTAGGAGGCTATGATGGTCAGAGGCCAGTGGGCAAATTTGGCCAGGATGCCGGGGTCAAACCTTTTTAAACATTTTTAATGACCACAGAGAGTTAGGACCTCGGTTTAACGTCTCATCCAAAGGACGGTGCTTGTTGACACTATAGTGTCCACATCACTATACTGGGGTGCTAGGACCCACACAGATCACAGGGTGAGCACCCCTTGCTGGCCTCACTAACACCTCTTCCAGCAGCAACCTAGTTTTCCCAGGAGGTCTCCCATCCAGGTACTGACCAGGCTCAACCCTGCTTAGCTTCAGTGGGAAACCAGTCTTGGGCTACAGGGTGGTATGGTTGCTGATTAATCAATCATGGTACTACCCTAATTGTGCCCTGTGTCTTTATTATGTGTTCAGTGAATTACAACCAAGACTCTATAGTGTAGAAACCATCGCATAAAACACGTAACAGAGCAGAAAAGAAGCACATTCAAATTTGCATTAACTTGTTTGTTAGTGGATATTCACCAAAACTATTCTCTGTTCTCTTGTGTCTATTTTATTTTGCTAACAGCATTCATTATTGCTTAAGAATGGACATTATCTTTGTCTAAATCGAAACTGCTGATGCTTGCCTGGTGATGGCACTCAGTAATCATGCACACAAAAAACAAATATTCCATGTGATCTCTTAATTAAAATTAAATCAAAAACAAAATGTATTAAAATTATACAAGGACATTACAATAAATGAGTTAATGAGGTAAAATGTTGCATGTCATACTGCAGGAAACTGCTTGACATGTCATATTAACTATCCATATCTGAATTATATATATATATATATATATATATATATATATAATTATTTATAAACTGTGGAAGACATCTGATTTACACACTTTTTTTGTACATTTCTGTTTCTTTTCTTACTTTGTTATACAACCTGGATTCCGGAAATGTTGGGACATTTTTTAAATTTGAATAAAATGAAAATTAAAGACTTTCAAATCACATAAGCCAATATTATATTCACAATGGAACATAGGTAACATAACAAATGTTTAAACGGAGAAATTTTACCATTTTTTTCACTAAATGAGCTCATTTCAAATTTGATGCCAAATTTGGCACGGGGGAAAAACAGGGCTGAAAAAGCAAGAAATTTTGAAAAGATTCAGCTGGGAGAATATCTAGCAACTAATTAAGTTAATTGACATCAGGTCTGTAACATGATTAGCTATAAAAGGGATGTCTTAGAGAGGCAGAGTCTCTCAGAAGTAAAGATGGGCAGAGGCTCTCCAATCTGTGAAAGAGTGCATAAAAAGATTGTGGAATACATCAAATTGCAAAGGCTTTGCAAATCTCATCACCTACAGTGCATAACATCATCAAAAGATTCATAGAAACTGGAGAAATCTCTGTGTGTAAGGGACAAGGCCGAAGACCTTTGTTGGATGCCCGTGGTCTTCGGGCCCTCAGACGACACTGCATCACTCATCAGCATTATTCTCTCATTGACATTACTAAATGGGCCCAGGAATACTTCCAGAAACCACTGTCGGTAAACACAATCCACCGTGCCATCTGCAGATGCCAACTAAAGCTCTATCATGCCAAAAGGAAGCCATATGTAAACATGGTCCAGAAGCGCCGTCGTGTCCTATGGGCCAAGGCTAATTTAAAATGGACTGTTTCAAAGTGGAAAAGTGTTCTATGGTCAGAAGAGTAGAAGCAGTAGAAGAGTCCGGGTGCTGAATTGGCCTGCCTGCAGTCCAGATCTTTCACCTATAGAGAACATTTGGTGCATCATTAAATGAAAAATACGTCAAAGATGACCACAAACTCTTCAGCTGGAAACCTATATCAGGCAAGAATGGGACCAAATTCCAACACCAAAACTCCAGAAACTCATAATCTCGATGCCCAGACGTCTTCAAACTGTTTTGAAAAGAAGAGGAGATGGTACACCATGGTAAACATGCCCCCGTCCCTACTATTTTGAGACCTGTAGCAAGCATCAAATTTGAAATGAGCTCAATTTGTGCATAAAATTGTACAATTTCTAAAACATTTGTTATGTTATCTATGTTCTATTGTGAATAAAATATTGGCTCATGTGATTTGAAATTATTTTAGTTTTCATTTTATTCAAATTTAAAAAATGTCCCAACATTTCCGGAATTTGGGTTGTAAAATTAAAGTCCCCCTGTAGTCAAATATTTTATCCCTTAAAACTTATCTTTGATCATCAAAATTAGATATTTAAATGTTTTTTCTTGTGAAAATAAATTTTCTTATGCCTTAAAATAGCTTGAATGTAACTCAACACCCTTGCCTCATTTACTATACGCTGATCTATGAATATGCAAATTAGCCCCCACCTCCACTCAGTTGCACCAGCCAGCGCCTCCTGATCCACTGAACTGTAGTAAACGCAAAACAATGGCATACACGGATAATGACTAATAATACTATGTTTTTACTAGCGGACAACTACAGTGAATACTGTAACATTCGTTATAGTTACTTACTTGACGATACTGTGTCCTCAAAATGCCGTTAAGACTGAATGCAGCCGTTTGTGATTCTGGATTCGCGCCCGCGAGCAATGCATGTGAAGTGCAGACGCCGATGCGGGAGAAGTGGGTCTGACTCCAGGCTACTTTTATACTGTTGCCGCAAGTTATAATGCAAGTTAGCGGTTCTAAATTCACATTAAACCACGGCTTCATGGGTTTTTTGCTCTAATTTATGTTTGGTTTTGTGCTGGTATTGGTATATTTTGCATGCTAGTGATAGGAATCGATCCCTTGATGTGATTGGTTATTGGTTTGTGACATAGCAACCCGAGGGCTGTTTCAAGCCGCATTTCTGGGAGTGCCATTGGGAAACTACAGTGGAAACTACAGGGAAAATACTCAGCAATGGTGTTGATTAATGGATTGGCACATGGTTTGTCTAAAAGCATATTAAAAACACCACATAGACAAATAAACAACATAGAAAACTTGATTTTCACTACAGGGGGTCTTTAAATAAAAGTCACTAAACTCATATTATCTAAAGCACCTCATATTTTTCAGAGACGGTAAGTTAAACGAATAGATAGACAGACAGACAGACAGATAGATAGATAGATAGATAGATAGATCAGTAGGTTACATCAGTTGTTTGTTCATTGCTTTGGTTGTTGAAATCAATTAAATCTGTTTTTGACACTACTGGGTGTAGCTCCCAGCTGTTCTTCAATTAAAGTGTTTCTTATTTGCATTTGTTTATGTTTGTCATGACTCCTCTCTAGCTTCTGGGCAAGTACAAGTCACTGGAGTCTTTGCGTCAGCCTGTTTTTCAGGTTGCAACATGTCACCAGTACTTTTTTTTTTTTTTTTCTGTTGCATCAGTTTGACCCCTACCCAATGATTTCAAACAAAGCCAAAAAGTAAGTGAACAAATACAGGGACAGACAAAAGAGTAGCAGGCCAACAAAGTATTTATTTCAGTCTTCAATAGTCATTAAGTTTTACAACACTTGTGCAGCATTAGTTGTTATAAATTATTATCAGCTCATGGGGACAAAACAAATAAATACATAAAAATCCTGTTTTCCCTTAAATAACATGAAGTTTCCTTTACAGTTTCTATCAAACACACATATTATTTTTTTTCCATGAATATATACTACTGAATAAATATACATACATTTGTGACGAGACAATTAATAATAATAATAATAATAATACCATTGTAAGACATATGGCTTATCTTGTGTACTATGGATTCCCTATGCCATCAAGTTATTATTTTGTTCTTTTTGTTGTAATGTTGTAGAGTAGCAATTACACAAACAGTAAAATTAGATTTGGCCTTCCTTGCTCTTCTGTTAAAGCTGCTTAAAAACAGTAATCATCATAGCTCAGCCTTTTATTTAATTATTTCTTTGTTTGCAATTAATCACATCACTGTTTTTTTTTTTTTCTCTCTTTCTCTTTAATATAGTAGAAAAAAAACTGACATTGACACTATTAAAATTTGCATCTAGCAATAATATAGCTAATAATATAGCTATTTTATTTCTCAAAATTTAGCTGGATGTTTTTCCCATCATATGCTGCTTTGTATTTTGTTCAGGCTTGAGTAGGATGATATAGCATTTAGGTGCAAATATGCAGAATAGTAAACCAAAGCTTGAGGCTAAAATGGCAAATATCTCCACAGCCACAATAAATTTTCCAGGAGAACTGATATAACCTGGAATAAATGTGATCCATACAGCACAAAATATGAGCATACTGAATGTGATGAATTTGGCTTCATTGAAGTTGTCAGGCAGTGTGTGAGCAAGAAAAGCCAAAATGAAGCACAAGATAGCTAGTAGGGCAATATATCCCAGCACAGCAGAGAAACCTATTGTAGAACCAAGACTGCACTCAAGAATGATCTTTTCCTTATAATATTTCATATTTTTGTAGGGAAATGGAGGAGATATTGTTAGCCACAGCACACAGATAAGAACCTGTATTAGTGTAAAGGCAAGAACATTGAGTCGTTGTTGTGCAGGCCCAAACCATTTCATGACATTACTTCCTGGAAGTGTAGCCTTGAAGGCCATTAACACCACTATTGTTCTCCCCAGAACACAGGAGATACAGAGAACAAAAGTGATCCCAAATGCTGTGTGACGCAACATACAGGACCACTCAGTGGGCCGACCAATGAAAGTAAGGGAACAGAGGAAACACAGAGTCAAAGAGAAGAGCAGCAAGAAGCTCAGTTCTGAGTTGTTAGCTTTTACTATGGGGGTGTCCTTCTTGCTGTAAAACAGGATGGCCACAAACACAGTTAATCCTACTCCAAAGAGTGAGAAAAAGACTAACACTATACCCATAACTTCTGTGAAGGACAGAAACTCTACAGCCTTTAAGACACATTTATTTTTCTCTGTATTAGACCAGTATTCCCCTGGACACTGCTTGCAGTTGTTTGAATCTGGAAAGGAATTTGCATTTACTGTAGTTGCACATAAAAATAAAATTGTTTTATTTATGGATTCCTTTGATAAGAAACTTTATTCTGAGCAATAGAAGAATAATACAAAATGAGCCACTAATCAGTTTTCTCTGAAATCTTTGAAACTGTGAGATGGTCTGAAGATTACCTGTCTCATTACTGATTTCTCCTTCTGCACATGGAATACAGTCATAACAGCAGACAGGCCTTCCTTTCTGTGCAGCCTTCCTAGTGCCTGGAGGACAGCTCTCACTGCACACAGACCTCGGCTTCTACATGGAAAATCACATTATACATGGTTATTTATTCTGAATATAAAGTGAAAATTAAATGAAGTGCCAGTATTATTCAGAAGAGACTAGTGCTTCTTTGATGCATAAAATGGCACAAAATATTCAGTGTAATATAAATACATCTCCAGACCAAAACACTAGTTTGAAATGTCTGTTTTAGAAAATTGTTATTAATGCTCAGTCTGTTTAGCAAAATATTGCCTTTTAGCTCAACACTCTCTGTGGCTTTTTTTGTTCGCTTAGACAAATCTGATGTGATTTTTCATTCTAAAAATGTAGCCTGTTATGGACTATATTTCCTTTCCACCTTAGGCAGGGGCTTTAATCTTTAAACCACTTTTTGTTGTTGTTGTTGTTGTTGTTTTAACTTAAAGAGGAATGCCACAATAGCTAATATAATTTAAACAGTACACAAATGTAAACCATTTGTGTGGAAAGCCAATATGAACTGTTCTGTACTTTCGTAGGAGCAGAGCTTTGTAGATGGCAATGTTTTTTTTGTTTTTTTTAATACATATTTACCCACATATTGTTGTATTCATTATTTACTTCATAAAGATCAGAACAATGTTTTAGGATTTTGATATTACATTCCCTCAGTTTAAACAAACCCTGTTGCACAAACAGATTATTGCCATTTACCTCCAGTCGTCCTCTGGCCCAGATTATGTTGTTAGTGTTAATCACAAAGCGCTTATCAAGGGGCAGCGAGGCGTCATAGTATCCCACTGATTTAAATTGGAATGATCCATCTAGGTTCTGCTGCCAATTCACAACTTCATACTGGGCCACTGCACCACCAGTGCTGTCAAACCACACACGATCTCCCATCTTTACAGTGAAATTTACCTTTTTCAAAGCCTCAACCACCTAATGAAATAAGATATAACTATATTATAAGATTATAACTAAGGCATTTTAACACATTGAAAGGCAAAAATAGGGCCTCTTGTTTTTTGTTTTTGTTTGTTTGATTGTTTTTTTTTTACCTGCTGTGGTTGTATTGTCAGGCCTTTCTCACAACCATCTTGTTCTTTGCAATTGAGTAGACTGTGTAGTGAATGAGCCACAGCATAAACTGCTTTGTAGACGTAGCTTGGAAATCTTTGTTCAGGCACATCTTCATTATGATTTTTCACGACAAATAGATCCTGATATTGACTGCAGTTTAAGTCAGCATTAGAAGAGCATGGGAAAGCTGTGTCCCAGAATGCTTTCATAACATAATCTGCAAACCCTTCAATTTGAATTTTTCTCACTGCAAAGCCCAGTGACCCTCCCAACACATGAAAACTGTTTGGAGTCATCAAACTTTTTGAAGTTATCCATGCCTCCACACCAATCATTTGGAGTCCTGTAATATTCTGAATACCTAGCTGCTCGAGTAGACTTTTCATCTCAAAACCGGTAAGAAATGCAACAACTACTTTAGTGGTGCCTTGTTTGATGATGTCTACAACGTTTCTAATTTTTTCAGGCTCTGTCCTCAGGAATTTCACAGAGTACTCCACACAAATCCCCTCTTCTTCAGCTGTTTGTAGAAATATGGCCATTCCATTGTTTCCATAGTCATTGTCACTGTTCACAGCACCCACCCAAGACCAGCCAAAGTGCCTGACTATATATGCAAGTGCTCTGCTCTGGTGGTAATCACTAGCAATAGTCCTGAAGAAAGACGGATAATCTTTCCTATTACTAAGACAGTCACATGTGGCTGAAGGACTTATCTATGAGAAAAAAACAAAACAAAACAAAAAAAAAACATCAGTATATCAGTATAGTATCAATATTATATTTTACTGTACTTGCTACTTACCACTGGAATTTTAAAAGGTTCTGTGGTTCTGGACAAAATCATTGTGTTGGAAGACTCTGTTTCTCCTATGATAGCATGTATAGGAGGCTGTCCAATGCATCTGTCTCCTGTTGCAAACTCTAGACCATTCATCAATGCCATAGTTGCACTCATAGAAGACAGTCTTGAACCACAGGTATCATAAATTTGATAACCAACAGAAACATTTGGGAGCAAACCTTTACTTTTATTAATCTCCTCAATGGCAAAGATCATGGTTTGAGCCAGCCGAAGATCTTTTATATTCACACTGTGAAGACATTAAACCATCAGGGTAAAAAGCAACTAAATAAAGAAACAGAACAATAAAAAGCAATGAATCAATAAAGTATGTATAAATACATTATTTGGATAAAGGCACCTGATAAAACAATGCATATAAAAATGTAAATGTAAAATGCTCTTTTTACAAAATAAAGAAACAAACCTGGAGCATAATATATGCTGAGGTTTTTGTGTAAACTCAAATGAAGGTAATGATACTTCAGTGTGGATAACAAAAAGTGCTCCAATGATTATGTCTCCATCCTTGGAAAGCAGTGGATACTTAGGGTCTCCCATCATTTGGCAAATAGTGTTTTCTGCCTTTGTATTTATATGATAGAAAGGCAGAAGTGTGTAAAGATAGATAAACATCCCAAAGACTAAGTTTTACTGCACTTGCCAAATTCAAGTGACCTGATAAAGTATTTTGCACTTTATATACATAATTAGTATGGATGAATGATTGTGAATGTAGTCAGTTACTTCATAGGGCAGGAAATGAGGCGGGTCAAGCAAATAGAGTCAAGCTAATTTGACAGAATAGTACTAAATTGTAAAAATGTTTATACTGGAATTTTAAGCTTAACCCCTTAACTGTCACCCCCTCCCCCCTCCCCTTTTTTTGAGAATAGACTTGAAAGTGCACTATTTAAAGTTAAATTGTTATAATTCATGAATTCTTTTGAATATAGACCTAAGGTTGGTCTCTTTTTAAAGAAGACAATCAGCAGATTATTGCAAAAGTGAAATCATTTCAAAAAATGAAAGTAAAAAAAAGTTATAAAAGTTTAAATTTACTGTAAAGAAAATGTACTGTACTATTTTTATTTTATATAAAATAAATATTTTACAAAATAGGTTTTAATCCAAATTTGGCATAAAATTAAAGCCATATGTCTAAATAAGTTGTGTTCCAAATTTGAAGTTGATAAAAAAAATTGAGGTTACTATGCAATTTTTTCGTTATACCACAAACAGCCACCGAGTGCCATCCAAACCCCATTGAATTTTTTTAATGCATTTTTCCATCACAAATGTCTAAATTTCTCTGTCAATATTACTGCTATCACAAAAAGACAAATATGGAATCCTGAGAGTCAGACCTTTCTGACAATATGTATTTTGTGAAGATTATAAAAAGTTTTGATTCTAAAAGACCGTAATACATTGTGTAATATGACACTTGACACCGCCCACTAAGGGGGAGGAGACAGCCAAAAGATTTTAAGGTCCAATTTCCATGGTAACGCAATGTCCGATTTCAAAATGGTTTTCACAGGGTGAATTTTGAGGTTTTAAGCTTTCAAATGATATATAATTTATGATGATTACTAAAACATTTGATAGGGAAAAAAGATAACGGAAAAAAGAGCACCAAGCGTCCCACAGGTGGGACGGTGACAGTTAAGCTTTAAGGCCATTGCACACCGAGTCCGAAATTTTCGCATGCGTTTTTCCGTTTTTTCGTATTCCCCATCCTTTCCTATCAAAATGCATGCAACGGATGCAAAAACGCAGAAAATCGAACCTAATCCGAATTTTTTTTGACGGACGAAAGTTTCGGAGGCAGTGTGCAAACGTGATTGACACAACGTGAGGTCGTATTTATTTTTTAACGTACGAAAATTTTGGACTCAGTGTGCAGAGACCTTTACGCTTAATCTTAAACGATTGATAAAAGGGGTATCGGAACGGCTTTTGAGGATATTGACTGTGGATTTGTCGTCGCACAAAAATGAAATCTTTTTGCAGCATCATTTGTTTCCCCAAAGCAGACAGGCTATGACAATAGGATAAATATTGAAAAGAGCTATAGTTTTAATTTCTGGAGGTAGGTTGATGATTTTGCTGGGCCATGTGTCGGCGAACCAGTCATTATTTAATGAATCTCTGAAACCAATAGACAGAGCTGCACTTGTAAAGAGATTGAGAGAAACGGAGGTTACGAACGACTCATCATAAAAGAAAGAAACACCGTTTCAGTTGTTAAGTAGGTGGTTCCAAAAGTGTAGATCGAACTGGCATCCTTCATCTAAATAAATAATTTCATGAAGGCTAGTTACTGAGTTTGACAGCTGCAATAATCTGGAAATGAATGCATGACCATGGGGAATGATGCGCATAGCTAAATTGAGATGCCCTAATAAAGACAAAATATCACGCTTAGAAACGGTTTCTGCTATTTGAAAAGACAACATAATTTGCTGAATGCGGTTAAGCTTAACTTCGGTAAGAGAAGCTTTCATGGCTTGACTATCGAGTGAGATCCCAAAAGGTTGAAGAGGTTGAAGGACGTATTGTTTTCTCTTCTGACAGAGGAACATTGAGGTTTGAGAAGAGAGCTTTCAACGTAGAGATACAGCGATCGGAAGGAGAACTAGGGAAGTCGACGACTAGAAAATCATCTAGTAAATGAAGAATGGACGGCAGTTTATATTTATTCAACAGGATCCACCAGAGCGCTTCTGAGAGAGAATCAAAGGTTTTTGGACTACTATGGCAGCCAAATGTTAGTCGCACAGAAAAATATAATTTTGACCTCCACCTGATGCCAAAAAGATGCCACTGGGAGGGGTGAAGCGGCATGATTTTAAAAGCTTCAGTGATGTCGGCTTTGCCCATCCATGCGCCAATCGCCGCTGATTTAAAGGCAGGGTAAGCGATTTTTCAAAAATGTTTTAGAAAACTGAGTCGGGGCCGAGTACCAAAACAAACTTGTAGCCAATCAGCAGTAAGGGCCATGTCTACTCATGATATGGAGGAGAGAGCATGAGCTGACTGACGAAATTTGCGTACTTGGTATTGAGAAACACGCGCAGACCTAACTTTAAGTCACCAGACTATTTGCCTAATCTTCTCGGTAGTTTAGACCGCGATGGAAAAGCAGACAGCAACAGGTCTGGGGAAAAAAAAGGTCCTGGGACATATTGTTCCAGGTAATTTCGGTGGAAAAGCGGCTTATGTTTCACAGAACTAATCGTTGCCTGGGTTGCATAGGCTACGTATATGTGGGACGGATCTATCAAAATAGGGGTGAGACCCTTTTGGGGTAGGGGCGTGTTTGTTTTGGTGATTTCAAATATCAACATTGGCTTCCAGAAATCGCTTACCCTGCCTTTAATTTACTGAATAGCATGGTCAACTGAGGCATAAGCTAAAGAAAACACGTCTTCAGGGATTAAACTATTAATGCTTTGAATTTCTCCATTATGGGGAGAAGATGAGTCTATAATTAATATTTTCTTCCCTGAGTATTTTCTGGTGGCTACCCCTATGGGATTGACACAGTATGCATTAAACAGGGAGGAAAGGACCAATAAAATAGCCCTTGTCCAGTTCTTTTTGAATTAAAGAGTCAGCTACCTCAGGTTCTCTTATTGCGGACAACAGGTTTTTGCATACCTGAACACCTGGGGGAAGAAAACTTAAACCTGCCAAAAAAGCTTGTATAAGCCCAGTAATAAGAAAGTTAACAAAGCATGGGTTAGGGTGTAGAGATAAATGCTTAGATAGGAGTGCATTATGCATTAAATAAAGTTTTGCTTAAAAAAGGCCTTAAAAAGTCTTAAAATGTCTTAAATTCAGATTCAGTGGGTCTTAAATATCTTCGGTCTCAT